>JAPYYR010000290.1:0-60354 GCA_030523065.1 Aphidius colemani | reverse complement strand
CTTACATCATATATATATTTATGTTCTTTTTTTGCACGTCCAACAGATGTACCAAGCTTTGCAACGCCCATTGGAAACGTGACGATAGCCAGTGGCCGTGAAACATTTCTCTCTTGCACAATCAGAAGTCTCAGTAGCTACAAGGTAAGTCATACAACAATCATGTTCAACTACAATTAGAAAATAAAACCAACGAATAAAAAACAAAAGAGGCATTCAGATGGTAAAGAAACAATTGGAAAATTCTTCACCTTTTTTTTTATTCTCAATTTTTTTAATTTATCTGGAATTTAACAAAGAGAATTGTTACAAAAAGCTACAATACCATAGCTATACATAGTCGATAGACGATTTATATATATATATTTTTTTTTGTTATCCATGAAAACCAAGATAACGAAGAAAACATAAAAAATAAAAGTGAAAAAAAGTACATGAAAGCAGATTGTATCACCGGTACACTAAAACTGTACTCCGTTGATCTCTGGAACCTGGAAATCTTTCTCAAAGGTATATCAAGCTACAAAAAAATAAAGAAAATAAAAAATAAAATATATTTATTTACAATGTAATCTCAACTTGACGTTGCCATCAAAGGCTATATACACGCAATCTCCGGGTACCTTCGCGATCTTTAAGCTCAAAAATAAAATACCTAAATAAACAAACTAAATAAAAAACATATTCATATATGATATTTTAAAATTAGAAAAATAAAATGATAATATTCCATATTTACCGTGTAATGTACAGCGATATACATTGAAAATAAAAGGGACAAAATAGCACACGTTTAATAGAAAACAAAATAATACAAAGTCACAGATAAAATTGTTTATAAATTACACGTATCCATCTGTACATTTAAATTTAAAAAAAAAAAAACTATATTTTAATAAAAATAAATAAAAAAACTACTATGAACTTTATATCTCCTGAATAATTATCTAAAAGGGTAAAAGAAAAATTTGCATTAAAAAAAATAAAACAAAAAGATCAAAAAAAAGCTCATTGAAATATATACTTGTGATGTGCTTGAATAGCTCAATAACTCGAACGAGTTTTCCAGGCTTTTATATGTACGGCATCGAAATGCCGAATTTGCAAAAAGGTACTGGACCAAAGCTGATGATGTGCGAGTTTGTTGAAGGTTTTATAAATTTTCATGGTAAAAAAAAAAATATAATCGACCAAATAATATCTCGTTTTGTTCATTTAAATTTATCAAAAAAACGAGAAAATAAATTTGAAAAAAAACCAAATATTTAGTTAAAAAAAAAGAAAAATTATTTTTATAATTATAAAATAGTATTAAATATTTTTTATATTAATTTTTAGTTATTATTTTTTTATTTTCAACGTGATCCGGCTCAGCAAAAAAAATCCTGCATATAATATTTTCTACTATCTTTACATTTTTTTTTTCGGCTTTTTCTAAATTCATTTTATGATTGTTAATGGATATATGTGTGTGCTCATGTTGAAGGAAAATTCCTGGTTGTGAACTGATAAATTCCATCCTGTGGTTTACGTTAAAATGGTAAATTAGTTAGGACGAGGTCATAATTCAATCACCAAGGGGAATGTTCCCATTCAATTTTAAACGGTAAGAATATCAGCGGGGTGTTTTAATCGATAAAAAAAAAAAGTGATTAGATAGAGGGTTTAAGCACAATAGAGTATATGTATCGAGTAAAAAAGTGGCAGTATAAAATAAACCACAAATTTATTAATTTATCATGTGGATATATAAAAAATATTGAGGCAATTTTGCTAGTTTTTATATTTGGCTGACTATTCATTGACTCGAAGCTTTTACAGATGACAATAGTGATTTTTCCCTTCACTTTGATGGGGTTTTTTTTTTTTTTTACCAGGAAATAATTAAATCTGCATGGATTAATTTAATTATAATAAACAATTTCCATGTTTTATTTACAAGACAAATAAAAAAAGAGAAAATTATTTGGGGAAAAAAATAAAATCTTACGGGTTTTATTGGATAGAATCGAGAGAGATTGAGTTACATCGTTATCATCATACATCAACATCGATAACAATAAATAAAAGTATAAAAAAAATTTATTTATTTATTTATTTACAAATAAAAATAATTGCAATTGATAAAACTTTTTGTTTTTCCTTATTTTTATATATATTTTTTGCTGCTTTGTTAATTTCAATTGATTAATTTTCTTCTTTATTTACATTTATTTATTAAACCTTATTCAACTGATAACAATAGTCTCATTTTCAATTCTTGAATTTATTTTATAGTTTTTTATTTCTCTAATCGCAATTACCAAAGTGAATTTAAAAAAAAAACGTGACAGTAGTATATTTAGTATAAACGTAGAGCGCAAACTATTCATTTGCAAAATAAAATAAAAAAAAAACGAAATAAATAAACAAAATAGATGAAAAAAAATAGCAGAAAAAAGGGAGGAGAAAAAAAAAAAATGTCATATATACATAGAGCTGCTTGTGCAGTATAAAAAAAAGTCGAAAATTTGTGATGCTGAGGTGATGCGGGAAAACTAGATGAGGAAGAGAAAGATGGTTCAGTGGCTTCATCATGACACTTTTGCTGTTTCATCGTATGCGGGCACACGATGACAACAAATTTTGCTGTCTTTATCTAAGCATTGACGAGTATTTCTTTTTATTTTAGAGATTGATATTTAAAAGCAATGGTTTAGAGGTGAAAAGACTTGAAAAAAATAAATAAATAAAAAGAGTTTGTGCCAAGAGAAAGGGAGAGAGAAGCAAAGTATTGTTCTTGCCTGGAGCTTATTCAGACAAATCGGTGATTGCTACAGACTTTTCGAGTGAAAAGCACTGATGAAATGGGTAAAGGGATGAATGAGAAAATAGCCAACGGACTTTGGGTTCTCAGGTTGGTTGGACCATATCTATGTATATATGAAGAGACAAGGAATGAGTAGCAGAGCTTTTGGATGAATTCACCAAATGTTGAACGAAAACTCAACGAAATGTTTCTATTACTCTTTTTTTTTTTTCACTTTATTTTATTTCAACTGTCTTTGTCTCTCTTATTTAACTTGCACAAACCATCATGTGGTTGTTTGTATATATGTGTAAATTTGTCGACATATATGTGTGTTAAACTCGAGTGCCAGTGAAGAACGAGTTGAAATTCACTAGTCGACAAAGCTATGGATAAAATGGGTGGTAGATTTTGTGCAAAAGAGAAGAATGATTGTTTCCATTATTACAAAACATTGAAAGTGGAAAAAGGATGAAAATAATTCGCAAACGACTTGGTGAAAAAAAAATTGGCTACAAAAGAAATTAAAAAAAAAATATTGAAAAAAAAGCACGACGAGGAATAAGAATAAGATGGAAAAGGTTCCAGAGAAAAATAAAAAAAAAGAAGATGATAAAGTATAAAGTATGGCTGAGTTATACAGCAATCTCTTAACATCAACATATAGATTTGTATATATAGAAGACATCGAAAAATATCACATCGATAAGCCACAAGAGAATTTAAAGATTTTTATTTTTTATATGAAAAAAAAAAAAGGAAATAATAGGATTTGATGTTGAAATATAAAAAGGATATACTGTAAATCATGTCAAAATATAAATTTAATGTATCAAAATTTTTGATACGGCTTATTCCATAAATACATATTTAAAATATATTTTTTTTACTTATTTTTGGTTGTGTCGAAAGAAACTCAGTGAATATCTTCGACTGCAGATAGTTGAAACGAAACATCCAGGCTCATTCTGATCGTTACATTTGTCGTATTCACACACAGATCTTCTCTACTTGTTCATAATAAAAAAAAGAAAAGATAAATTGTAGATAATAGAAAAGTATATTCTAAAGAATAATAAAAGAAAAAAAAATCCTTTGGCTACATATCAAAGGCGTGAAAATAGACAACAGTAAAAATCAAAAATAAATGATAAAGATGTAAAGGGGTGGATCATTGTCAACCTAGAATTGAAGAATTTTTATATTTTTTTTCAATTTTATTATCATTATTTTAAATGAGAATGAAAAAAGTTACATCTAAGAGATTTTTTTTGTATATCTATATAGATATTGTTGTCAAAAGAAATGTATCTTTCATTTTGTTGAAATAGTTTGGGTGATATTGGAAAACGTTGTAAGCATACCGATCGGCTTATTGTTCAGTATACACTCGTCCATGAATTATTACATTCAAGTTTCCTATTGAGTTGTTTTCTCTATTTTATTTTTTATATATTTTCTTTGCTTTTATATGAATATAATATGTTATTTTCCATCTAGGATGTAATGAGTCTTGATGCTCCTTCAAAATTTCAAAGAGGATATACATAGCTAAAGATATTTGGAGAAAAAATAAAATACAATATATTTTATAATATAAAAAATAAACAATCAAAAATCATATTATAATAAAAAAATAAATAAACGAAACGTGGATAAAATGTAAATACATGAATATTTTCTTATTCTTTAAATCTCAGTCTCAATTTTTTTTATTTTATTCCGGTGCTTTTGTGTATTTGTACAAATTTTGTAGACATAAAACGATTTTGCAATTTTTTATTTACATGGAAAACATTATCGCTAGAACGATGGAATTTGTCTCTTTAACTGAACACTAAAGCTCGATATAAGCAGCTGTTTAAATATTTTTTTGTTGATAAATAAAAACGAGTTCTATGACATCTGAATGTCATGGTGGAACTATTTTAAGCACAAATTTTCCAATTAAATCAATTTGAATTGGAATATTCTAGTTGAAAATTTTCTCAAAAAAAAAAACAAAAAAAGTTCTGTTGGTGTTCGATACATTATGGGTGTATAATTTTTAAATAAAAAAATAAAAGTGTTTTTTTTTTTTTTTGACAATTATAATAAATAACAATAAATTTTTTTATGACAAGTTTAGTATTTTACGGAAATGTAATTTCGATAATACATATACATGAGTACCAAGGGTGTCGTAGCCGAGTTGGTAAAGGTTCTACTTTACCGGCTTTTAGATCTCAGGTTCGACTCGAGTTACGGGATGAAAATTGTCAATGATTATTGTAAAAAAAGTATCCAGCCTTCAGGGCAAAAACCTCCTGGCATTGAACGAGAAAGGAGCGAACCTACCTCGCTCATTCTATGCCAGGAAGTATTTGCCCCAAAGGCTATATCTCTATGCAATACACACTAATTTTTATTTACACTTATTTTTATTTTTAGAATTTTAAATGTTTTTTTTTTTGTAATATTAATGACAGTGTTGCTGCCAAATATTCCCGAAAAGTGTTAGGGAAACTACAAGCGTATAAACACAAAAACATCTGTACAATTACTAAATTAAATTCAAAAAAAATTATGCCAACGTAAACAATAAATAAATAAATACTTCATCAATAAACAATTTATTTATTTTTCAAAATTTATTTCAATCATTAATCTTGGATAAATTGAAGATTTATTTATTCAAAAATAAATCAATTATCGTATTTTAATGACTCAATGTTGTTGTTATTTTAAATTTAATTTTTAAAATAATTTATCAATCAAATATTCTATAAAATGTTTATTAATTTTATTTATTATTTTCAAATTTATTATTATTTTATTATTAATAAGATAATTATTAAATATCTTTAAGAATCTTTAAGAATTTAGATTCAATTTTATACTTTAATTTGTTGATTTTGATTTGGTTAAATTTCGACAATAAATTTATTTCTGACTCCACGATCTGCGTTGTCTTTAAATATTATTTTTATTTTAAATTTTTTCTATGTATCTTTAATTTCATCTTCGATAGACACACATCCATTCACATGCTAAATCTTAATATGAAAAAAAAATAAAAATATCAAACAGTAAATTTAGCACTCAATAACACGTGTCACCTGTCAGAGAGTACACACACTCTTCAGTCTATGAGAAAGTAAAATGAAATAGAAAAAAAAAATCAAACAAACGAAATAAAAAAAAATAAAAAAGAAGCAAAAAAAAAAAGTATTGTTTGTTGAATTAAATCCGTAGAATATACACTCCAACTGTCATTTATGTTTACATTTATAAATGTTCAATTTAGTGTCTACCAAAAGTGTCATATTGATAGAAAGCTTTATCAATACTATCAAAGACCCATTGGGAAATAAATACCCAAAGGAAAAACCTCAAAAGCTAACAAATAAAAATCATCACTATCAAGTATTTTGTGTATGTAAAAGTGTATTGTCCCTGGTATTTCAAGTCTCTTTACTCTATCATCAAGATCCAAGTATCCAGATGAATAAAGTCTCTGGTTTTACTGTTAAAATACAGACAAAAAAAAACAATAAAAATCTTCATACAATTTTTATTTATATCAAGAGGAAAAGTAGTTGTCTCAAACCCTCGATAGTCTGAATACCCAAGACCAATATATCTGCACCCTTTCTGCTGAGAGAAATTCAAGTCAAAAAAAGAAAAACAAGAAAACGAGAAATACAGAGAGAAATCACAGGGAAAGGTGAGTTCCGGTATGTTGTATTGATTCCACTTTCAATCCGGAATGCTAACGGATATAGAATAATAACATTTCTACGACATTTGTCAAGAAGTTTCCTCAACTACTTTCTTTCTCTTTCTCTCTTTGCATTTTCCAGTTATCCTCAACATTTTCCTCAATTTATTAGAGCTTTGTACAAATGTGAATATCACTTTTCTTCATTTATGTTGCTGTATAATTCATTTGTTGCAAATATATCTTTTATGGAAACCAAAATAGTATAAACACAAATTTTGAGATGTGTGTACAGCAGTCGAGTGAAGGTTACAGAGAGGATTGTAATTGTCGTAGTAACACACGCAATTCCCAACTGACATTGGACAATGGCTTTTCGGTTGAAATACTCCACTGGGATTATCAATGCTTGTAATTATACAACGTTAAATTAATGTTCCCTATTATTACTCGTTAAATGAATGACTTTATACACATATTTATATCAATTGGTTGAAATGTTTTTCCTATTTTTATTGTAACAATTATTTGTATTAAAACAAAAAATACTTTTTTATTTTAGAAATATTTTTAAGTGATGTTTTAGGTAATGTTAAATAAATATTTGTGAAAAGCTCGGTACAAACAACTGATTGGATAAATAAAATTCAGCTGAATTACGATCGAAATATTTTAAACACAAATTTTCCAATTGAATCATTTTGAAATGGAATATATATTAGTTGGAAATTTCTCAGAAAAATAAAACAAAAAACGTGTTAATTACATTAGGTAATTTTCCAATAAATAAAAAAAGTGTCAGTTTTTTTGTTTTCAATAATTATCAAAATAATAATAATAATTTTTTTTGATGGATTTAGTATTTAGGGAAAATTATATGCATATTGACATCGAGTTGGTCAAGTGGTCAAGTTGGTATGAACTTGACATTACTATTACTTGACTGAAGGCTTACGATGGCAGGTTCGAGTCCAGTTTCAAACATTTTAAAACGAGAGTGATTGTCACCCTTACCAAACTTATAGCAAAATGTTGTCAATCGTTGATGGAAATTCGAAATCAAGAAAGCAATCCAGCTTTCAGGGCAAAAATCTCCTGGCATTGAACGAGAGAGGAGCGAACCTACCTTGCTCATTCTATGCCAGGAAGTATTTGCCCCGAAGGCTGGATCTTCTTTTGCACTAATTTTAATTTACACTTGTTCTTATTTTTATCATTTTAAATGTTTTTTTTTTTTTTTTTTTAATATTAATGACAGTGTTACTGCCAAGAATTCCCGAAACGGGTTAGAAAATACTACAATCGTATGAACACAATAGTACATGTACAATGCGACTAAATTAAATTTAACAATAAATTATAAACAATAAACAAATAAATACACCATTAAAACAATTAATTTATTTTTTTAAATTCACTTTAATTATTGATCTTGGATAGATTAAAACTTAATTCTTTCATAAGAAAAACAATCATAGTAATTTAATGACGATTATATTTTTATTAATTTCATTTATTTTTTTCAAATTTATTATTATTATATTATTAATAAGATAACTATTAAATATCTTTGATAAATTTGTAATTAATTTTTTTTTCACTTGCTGCTAGATATATAATTATTACCATCATAATCCAGGTAGAAATGAAAGTCAATTTTTGACTTGGTGTGTCAAATTGACGTCAATTTTTCGAAATTCATCTAGATGAATTGTAAGTAATGTTAAATAAATTTTTATAAAAAAAGGAAAATAAAAATTCTTTACTCAGGGAGATTATAGAACATAAGGGGAAAAAAATTTCTATGAAAATTTAAAATTAGAAAATCTTTATGATTGAATATGCGTCAATAATAAATGTAAATAATCTTTTTGTTTGATTAAGGATTCAAATGTGAGAGTCAGTTTGACAGAGATATATAAGTAGTACAATCTTATCGATATAGAATGAGTTTATATCGATCCAATTGGATGATAGCCTTAGGGTTATACATTGGGGGTGAATATGCATCCCCAAAGTTGGTGTAATATCTAGACCTTCTTTATGCTTCTCTTGTCTTTTATATTCCGGATGCAAATTAAGTTTAAACCATCTCGGTAATACAAGTAGAAGCATCTCTCCAAGCAAGCTTTGTTGGCTCTATGCTTGTTGTAAGAGGAATAATATTTGCACAACTATCGGCACTCGTTATCAATAAATCTTTCTCATATACCTAATAACAGATTAGCCTAGCTCTTGAATGAATATAATGCTAAAAGCTAACATAATATTATTAAAACTAAAAAAATATAATTTTAATTTATTTTAAATAGGTTGGATGGTTACGTGAAAGAGACTCAATGATATTATCACTTGGCACAAGAACAGTATCAAACTCACAAAAATTTGGTGTGTCATTAGAAAATGCAAGAACACGAAGAAATTTAACAACTGGTAAAAATGATGAAGAATCAACTTGGAAATTACATATTAAAAATGTTAAAATAACTGACGCTGGCTGTTACATGTGCCAAGTCAACACAGTACCAATGTTAAAACAACTTGGATGTCTTGATGTTCTTGGTAAGTTTATATAAATATTTTTAAACAAAATTAACATATAAATATCTAACAATATGGATCATGTGAATCATCAAAAGCCAAAATACTTTGATATGATTATTAGCCAGACAAAACTAATTACAACAATTATTATATGCGTGTATACTAGTTGTCGTGATCATCGTCATCTTGGGTGAAATTTGCGTGTCAACATTGTTATGTATTTAATTTATAGACACGAAATTCCTTAAAGACCATTGTCATGTTACAGCAGCCATGAATAATAGGGCTACATATCTGTTTGTATTTTATGCGTGTATATAATAGCAGATGGTATTTTATTTCATGGCTTTGATTCCATTCAACACCTAGTCACCTATATGTACGCATATATCTAACCACATAGGTTAAATTTAATCAAACCATGTTAATTACCATCTAAAATCCGTTGTAGTATCAATTATGTCTGGTATGAGATCACGTTAACTTGATAGTACCAAGTGGACACCAAATTGTCCACCATAAACTTCATGACAAACAAATAAATCTTTGCTCTCTCTCTCTATTCCAAACAATGATCGTTATCAAAATTAAATTGTGTTTATCAATGGTCAATCAATAGTCACAATATAACGGCATTTGAATATTATTGTATTGTTTCCTGATTAAACACTATCACATTTCAAACTGTTGATATTGTTATTTAATTTAATTGACAGTTGCACCAGATATACTCTCAACTGGTACATCAAAGAGTGAAGTTATTGTCAAAGAGGGTGATAATGCAACTTTGGAGTGTAAAGCATCTGGTAAACCTGATCCAGTTGTATCATGGAGAAAAGAAAAAAATTCTATATTAATACGTGGACATCGTGAACAATTTACACCAGGTAATTAATTTTATCACAAATTTTTAATATTTAATTTAAAACTTTTGAAAAGGTGTATATTTGATTGTTCAATTTAACGAAGTTTATTAATTATATTTGTCGAGGAAATTAAATAATATTTATATAATCTTATTATGTATTTGAGTGTACATATATCATATTTGAATTTATAATATTCATATGGGTTTTGGATTACAGTTAACACTTCAGTTGGTGAAAGACTTGAATTAGTCAAAGTAGATAGAAAACAAATGGGAGCTTATCTTTGTATTGCTACAAATCCAGTACCACCTGGTGTTAGTAAAAGAGTTTATTTGAGAATACATTGTATGTATAATATTTATCATTAAATAATATAAATTTATTTTTTGTTTTTAAACTTTTCATTTCAAACTATTTTAGTTGCACCAACAGCTAGTGTTGAAAATCATATGGTTGGTTCACCAGTTGGAAAAAATATTTCTTTAATTTGTGAAATTGAAGGATATCCAAAGACAATTAATTTATGGAAACGAGGTGAACAAGTTTTGTCAATAAATAGTGGGTATGTATTCTAAAAAAAAATTAACTAAAAATTAATTTATTAAATAACTTAATTATTTATCGAAATAATTCTCTTGTCTTTTAAAATTAATTATAATATTTTGACCAATAAAAATGTACATTTTTTAAAATATTAATTTAATAATAATTATAAATATTATAAATTAATATGAAAATAAAATTTGATAATATTCAATGATTCCCAAGTGTTTTCAAATTGAAATAATTTAGTGATTTAATAAATAATTTAACCCCTCGAAATAGAGAGTTGATGAGATAGAAATACATCGACAATTGGCTGTCTCATGGCTGGTTTGTGTTGTTACTAAAATCAATTTCTTATCAGTGTGTTAAAATCGCATACAGAGCATCGTAAATTACATTAATACATAAATCAATTGTTAACAAAATAATAATAATTAAAATAATGATAATAATAATGGTATTTTAAACAGATGTAATGTCAGTTTTGAATAGTCATTGTTGTGTCTCATCTCATGTCTCATTCTTTACTATGTGCATAACAAAATGTTTAAATCAAGCTGTCATAATTTATTGTTGACCAATTTATATGTATAATTTAGAGGAAGATATGAGAGTTATGAACGAGTTGATCCAGACGAGGAATGGAAAACAACGATTGAATTAAAGATAAGAGATTTGCAGATAAGCGATATGGACGAATACAAGTGCATTGCTAAATCAAGCATGGGAGAAGCAGAGTCTGCTATTCGTATTTATGGTAAAAATAAAATAAATAATAACAAAAATATTTAAATTATTTATTTTATTATTTAATATTGTTTTAAATCTTGTTCTTATATTTTTTTTATATATTTTTTTTTACAATTCATTTGTCACACACAGCTGTGACCAAGGCAAGCTTTAAAAGATAAAAAGAAATAAATGAAAAAAAAATTACATAATAAAGATATAAATAAAAAAATTAATGCCATTTATCATTGCAGAGATTGAAGGTGTGACAGATTCAACACTTGCAACAACAGTTAGTTTAAAAAAATTAAATTCTGCACGTGGTAATTCATTGATGATGACAACATCACGACGTATATCAACTCGTAAAAGTACAACGTTATTTTATCAAAGCACTCCAATAATACCTAAAAATAAAAAATATAAATTAACAACAACAACAACAACAACAACAATAATTCCTCGAGTACCTTTAAATAAAGATTACAATGCCTTTAAACATAACAATGTTTATAGTAATGCAAAAATTAATTTAAATAATTCAATCAATATTTCAATTACTTTTTTATCAATTATTTTCAACAAAATATTTTTCTTTATTTAATTTATATTATTGTTACTTTTATTTGGACTTTTTTGCTCTTATTTTTCTTCATTTTAAATTTGTCTTAATCAAATTTTTATAATTATTCAATTTGACATTTACAACAGCTGTCAGACTTTCTCAACTGAAATTTCATTTGCATAGTTTTTCATTTGAAAAATTTGTAATTTTGTTCTTTTTTTTTCATAGAAAAATACCATGACAAAGTATAAAATTTGATATAAAATATGTTTTAATTATTTCGAGTGTCTTATGTTTGAGTTATAAAAATACAAAAATACAAATTGAATTTTACGTTTTACATTTTTGTTTATTAATTTTGATTCGATGATTTTAATTGAATATAAATATATAGGCAAACATTGAGATGATATATATTTTTTTGTGATATTTCTTGAACATAAGGAATTACATATTCAACAAGAATAATCAATGATCATTAGAAAAAATTAGTTTTTAAAGAAAACAATAATATTTATAGTGATAGGCAAATTGGCTATAAAATACATAATCAAATAATGAGACAAATAATTAGTGTAATTTTTAAATGATAAGTAATTATAGATAATCATAATGATAAAAAAAAATTGATAAATAATCATGTAAACGAATTCATATCTAATTAAGAATCATATCTATAATATGTGTAATATTTAATTGTCAATATAAAAAAGAAAAAAAACTTGTTTAAACTTGTATAAATGTTTGTTTTAAATTGTATTTTAAGGATATTTTAATGATCAAATGTGCAAATGTTGGAGTGTTAGATGTTAAAAAATTGATGCTCAATACACTGATATCATAAAAAAAAGTGTATTAAAAATTTTAAACTGTAAAGATGTTGTTGTTTATAGAAAAAATTAATTAATATTTAAAGAAAAAAGGGTATATTGTAAGAATAATATGTAAGATGAGAAAAATATGCTCAAATTAAATATAAACAATTAGCTTGACATAAAATGTGTTGACAAATAAAAAATGTTGATGATGAAAAAATAAAAATAATTAAATACAGTATAAATTTATATTTTTGTTTTTAATTTATAATAATATTATACATGTGTGTTTTATTTATTTAAAATAATTAAATTATACAAGTTAGTATTTATAAAGTATAAATTATATTTTTTTATAAATAATTATGACCAAAATAATATGGTAAATGCCATGAAGAGACAACCAACAGCAACATAAGGACTTTTTCTTTCACCAATTCTGGCACATTTCCAAAAGATACCACCAAGTCTGTGATTGTGACAAGAGACAATGTAAATACAGTATTATAAAAACAACAACAAGTGACATTGATTAATTATAAATTTAACTTACCCAACTTTTTGTCTGTCAATTAGTCTTGGTACAATTGATCTTAGGTAAGCACAAGTACAAATTAACAGTAATATAACTGTCATCAAACTTTGAAAATTAAATATCGCCGACTGTCAAATAAACAAAAAATCATAAACAATGTTAGACAATACAATTACTCAACAAAACAATACCAATAAGGTTATGTTTATGTTTTATTTATTAACTTAATTAGAACAATTGTAACTTCACATAACTCGATTATCAATTTAATTTACTTACCATGATTTGATGTAATTATTTGAGTTAAAAATATTGACTATAATTATTGGAGTATTAATTGATATATTGTTCAGTTTATTTACTAATCATTTTGACATGTTGGCAGTTTTTTTATTGATAGTTTTGAGGATTTCTGTATGATGGCAGTTTTACCACTCAAAATGGCTGATGATAAAAATATAAAAAAAACGCATGCGTATTACATAAAAGCACTAATCCAAAGTGATTTCACACAGGTGATTAGTTATTTTGTAAAAAATTGGAGTAAATATATTTTACTCCATATAGTTTGTTTAATTTTAATTGTTGAATAAATAAATAAACAAGTTATGCCAGCCTACGAAATGCCATTGTTGCTTCAAAATAATTTATGAAATGACAATGTTATTAAATATTATTTATTTTTATGTAAATAATTAGCCAGATACTGTGGCAACATTGAAACGAGTTGCCACTGCAATATTCAATCGAGGTGGTGTCATTCGTAAAATTGATAATCTTGGCCAACAACCAACACCATACAAAATGAGTGCTCATACTCGAACTCATACTGAAGCTGGATATTTTATTATACATTTTGATGCACCACCAAGAAAACTTGAAGATATGATGGAAGAATATGGACGTGATATTGATATTATTAGAAATAGAATTTATAAAAAAGAACTTGAACCAACACCACCTTGTACTTTCCATGAAGAAATGCTTCCTCCAGCATACAGGTTAATAAATTTACCATTATTTATTGTATATTTTTTATAAATATCAATTATTAATTATATATTTTTATTTTTTATAGACCACAAGTACAAGCATTAGTGGAAAAATCAAAAATCTTCAGGAAAAACAAATATAGTTATGTTTTTAAACAAAATTCTGGATTAGATTATTATCCATTCCAGAGATAAATAAACATTCATTTTGTATTTTAATTATATATTAGATATCTAATAGAGTAAATAAAAAAAAATTCTCTTCTTACGTACTAATTATTTTTATTATTCATCGCTAAATACATTTTGAAAAGGCAGAGATATTTGTTTGTTTAAAAAAACAACAAACAAACAACAAAAAAAAACATTATATTTTGTACAAAAAATACTTAATTGTTGATAATTTAACACAATATAAATTTTAACGATAATTAATTAATTGTTAAATCAATTATTACATTTAATTTTTATATATTCATAAAAAATTATTATAAAAAAAACATTCTTTTTCAATAATTATACATAACGGTAATTCATTTCCAATTGATTTTTTAAGGAGAATATATTCAAAAAAAGAAATATATTTTGTGCAAAATATAATTTAAATCTTATTAAATAATTTGGCAATTATATTTTTTTGTTTTGTAATTGTTTAAACGTTTTTTTTTTTATACTTAATATACTTAAATGGACCCTGATTATTAAATGGAATAATAAGTAATTGTCTTTTCAAAAATGCATCACGTTGTTTTTTCTTTATGACGAAAAAAAAATAATCTCTTAAACAAGATTGAAGGAATATTTAATGTATTATTTGTTTGATTGATTAATTAATCGATAAAATCCATTTTACATGTGTCGTGTATTACCAAAATTAATACCACTTTGATTAGCACCTTTGTTGCTTCCATATTGAAGGCTAATAACACCTTGACCAGCTCGTAATTGTTCTTCAGTAAATTTACGAACATTTTTATCAGCTTCTTTTGGTCCAATACTTGGTTTATCATATGCACCAGCTTTTCTACCAAGTGATTGAAGACAAATAACAACTGAATTTAAATTTTGTCTCTCCCAAAGATCAACTGTTTGAAATGTCTCTTGTGGTGGTACACCAAGTGCTCTTGCTGATTCCAAAAATGTATTTATATTTTCCATACATTTAAAGGCCATTGTGCTTTGATTTATTTTTTTTATTGAACCTTCTTTTATATGATTTATCAATCTAAATTATTTAACAGAAAAAAAATTATCAATTTATTTTATTTTTATATTTTAAAATTAATTATTTGTTTATTTTTTTTGCTTTATTATTTTAATTTTTACCTGCATAAAAGTGTTCCATCTTTTAATGTTTCAAAAAAATTATCCATATCACCACTCGTCTCAATATTTTCACCAGTTATTGTCTTGATCCATTCGAGACATTCTTGGGCCAATTCTTCGCTGTATTTACTATTAATCTGTAATTTTAAAAAATATTTAATGTAAAAAATTTTTATATATATTTATGTTGTTATTCATTACGAAATAATTCAAGGTCTTCGTTATTTAAAAAAAAAAGTTGGTAATCACTTAGTTTTATTTTTAAACATGATATCATACATGAGCAACGACAAAAAACCAATAAGCTTATCATCCCACTGTCGTTATCAATCATTATTTTATTTATCAGTTTACTGTTTTTTTCACCATGTATCTTGTTTTTTTAACACATTTTTTCTGTCTCGTATTTTTTATTTAATATTAACGGCCGTCATTGTCATCATAATAATTATTTTAAACTCAATTTCTCATTAAAAGCTATTTACTTCTTCCAGCTACAGTTTCTTTTTAAATTAAAAAATCGAATTTGCTGTTATTTTTAGTTTTATTTTGTCTTCTGCTGATAAATTTAGTTTAATAATTTTTTTTAGAAAAATATATATTAGTGTAAAATTAAATTTCTTAATACAATATTTATTTATTTCCATATGAACATTTTTTTTAACAATCAAAACGATGAAAAATTATGGAAATTTCTCTCAAAAGAAAGCCACGATAAAGCCACTGTCTCATGAAGTATAATTTTTTAAATTTTATCAAACAAACTGTAGTCCAAACAAAAAAATAATAATAATTTTTTATCAGATAAAACAATGAATCATAATTCGATTGGAATCTATTATTTTCTAAAGTCGAATTTAAAAAATAACAAATAATTTTATTGATGATCAATCTTGTACAAAGTATGTCGTTATAAAAAATATAATAAAAATAA
This sequence comes from Aphidius colemani, assembly GCA_030523065.1. Lineage (NCBI taxonomy): Eukaryota > Metazoa > Arthropoda > Insecta > Hymenoptera > Braconidae > Aphidius > Aphidius colemani. The sequence continues at coordinate 44,011 of JAPYYR010000290.1, read as the reverse complement.
TTTTATACAAAAAATACAAGTTATTCTCAATCTCGGTGGTCCAGACAAAATAAAAAAAATATATAAGTGATGTTCACCTTCGTGACTCTTTGTAAATATTAATAAATTCCGTTATTTCAAAATTTGCATGTCACGTGATTATCATGGATTGATTGTTTTCAAAATAATAATAATAATTAAAATGAAATAATATTTGTTGATGATTTTTGAAATATTTAAATAGAAAATTAGGATAAATTAGTTTTAATTTGAAAAATAAATAAAAAGTTTTAATGTTGTTATTTAATGTCAATCAAAATGAAATTTTCCAAGTTGAATTGTGAAAGTTATTAAAGTTTAGATCGATGACACAACATAACTTCTTGTTGTGACCCAAAGTAAAGTTTGTCTCACATTTTGGCATTTTCAATTTGCACAAAATTCCAATGACTTTTATTTTTTATTTAAAACATTTAATTTGTATTTATATTGTGCATAAGTGAATTGCACTGTCAGTTGTATGTTAAATTTTCAAGAATATTCTCAGGCTGTCTAAACTTTCCCTGTCTTTCCCAGTCATGTGCCCCAACGTAATGACGAATAAAAAAAAAATACATAATAATAACGAAAAATAAAATAAACATTCCCTCGGTAAAATTTATATTTATTTTTTCAAATAAACTGTGACCTCATCTATCACTCTCTCTCTATGTGCAGCACCACTTGGCTCGAATTTCATTTACGAGAAATTTGCAAACTTAATTATAATTATCAATAAAAATCATATTATTTAGTTTGACTGTTCAGAAAATTTGAAAAGTAATTTATATTTATAAATAAATATAAATATTATTGTTTGATTTTTTCTAATATTGTTTAGTAGATGTAAACTTTATGATCGATTGTCTATCAAGTTTCAAGTCCACAAAACATTACGTTACGTAAACCAAACTGCAGTATAATTTTATGTTTGATAATAATTAAAAACTTGTGAACAAAGTTCCAAGTCTCCTGTTTAATTTAAACATAAAAATTATTTTGAATTTGATTTACAATTTATTTACAAAATAAATCTAAAATTTTCATTAATTTTTAGTAAAAATAAAAACGACTGAGCATTTATCAAAATAATATAACAAATTCTAGACAATCATGCTATTATTTTCCTGGATTTAATGCAAAAATATAAAAAAATATCAAGAAAATATTATCAAGTGTTACAGTTGTTGCTTGTAAGTCTCTAAACTGTTGACCTACTTTTTAAGGTTATGCACTCAATTTATTGCATAAGCTTTAAAAAAAAACATTTTTATTCTCCATTAGGATATCCTTTTTTTTTTATGTGTATCATTTTTTATTGAATCCTTTTATGGATTTGTGAAATAAAAAATATTTTTATTAAAAATATAATACTTATATGGTCTCGTAAATAAATAAATAAAATTTATATAATATTTAATGACAGACATTCAAAAGTTTGAACAATTTAACTGTTAAAATAATTCAAAATTTATATTTCAAACTGACTAGACCATTCATGTTAAACTTCAGTCGTGACCCAAATTTATGTTCGACATAAAGAAGAAGCTATGTAGATAAAAATGACTCATGAAAAAATTCAACATATCATATTTATATTTCACCATTGGATCATCAAATTCTAAGTTATATTTTTTATATATTTTTTATTTGAAGTATTATTTATTGATCAAGTGGCCATGACATCACACCGAAAGAATTTCTTCTTTTTTTCTTATGATAATTATATATTTGCAAACATACATCAGCTGTGTTTGACTCAATTGACTCAAGTATTAAGTTGATGGTCAATTGTATCCACACAATTATACCCTCTGTCTTAGTGAATTTCGATTGATAATTTTTATATACTTGATTGAACTCCAATTGCCATACAATTTTAATAAAATTACATTGAAAAAATCTTTTAAAAACCAGCAAAATAATTCATTTAAAAATATTTTTCAATTAAATTTTTATGTTTTATCAGTTGTAAAATATATTGTGGATACTCTTAAACTATTTTCCTATAATTAAAAAATATTTTCATCTTTACTTTTAATTTTCAAGATGGAGAAAAAAATTATTAAAAATATTGCAAGTCAGGCTGCAAGCTACAAAGAAACAATAAAATAAAACCGACTTAGACAGTATTATTTACAATAAAATATTTCAACAATCAGTCTGAGTAGTTATTGTGATTATTATTTACTTGAAAATGAGAATTTTAATAATGAGAAAGGAAAAAAAAGCTTTTTCTTTGTTTGATTTTTTGTTAATCTGAGAATTGATAGGTAGAAAAGAATAAAGGGGTATAAAGCAAGTGGATTATGGATCAAACTAAATGAAGAAAAAATTTTTTCAAGATGAATAAAAACACGAGACATTTTTATATGACTAGATACATGTGTGTTTGAAGGTCATACAAAAATTCATATAGTATATGTAATGTTACAGACAGAAATTCAAGTCCGTGACCAGCGTGGATATTCTTATCGCTGACTGGAATGCATATGTGGCTAAATCATTACACACATATAAAAATAAAATTTTATAAACGAAATGAAAAGAAAAAAAAAAAGTTAAAAAATTTAAAATTATAAAAAATACATATACAACACGTCAACAGTTAAAAATTTGAGGCTAAAAAATTATTTTTATTATTTTATTTTCATATAAATTTTATCTTTAAAAATTTTATTTATAATTTTTTTTTGTTTTTATCAATTTTATGATATTTGAATTATTAGAAAATAAATTATTTATCTTTAGGAAATTTTTTTTATATATTTTTAATCAGTTGGTTTCATTTTGGAGTATTTTTTTTTACTATTTTTGGTCATGCTTTGATGTTTATTGTGACGAACATTTATAAATGTGACTCATCCCTGATAAGATCAACAGTTTTGGTGAAATAAAAATGACTATTTTTAACTCAAAATAAACACTTGCCTAATAGTGCTTAAATTTTTTTGATAAAGAATAGTTAAAGTTTTACATTGAGAATATTTAATTTGGTATTTTAATGATTTTAAAGTATTTTTTTCTGTCAAGAGACGCACTTTCATTGTCAATAAAATTATTGATGACAGCATACTGATTAATTATAAAAACACGAATAAATCGTTATAATAATAAATAATTAAATAAATATATCATGAATCTATTTAAATCGATGACAGAATTGTTGTGTCAATGTTTGATAATTTATTCGAGTCGTTGTTGAATACTTATTTGACTTAAAAATGAAAAAAAGAATAAAAATTTTGTTATATGTTTACAGCCCGCATCGTATAGACACGGTCCAGGTAAGTATTTTAATTTTTAAATATATATTTTATATTCTGTTTAACATTTAGCTGAAAATGGAAGCTCAAAATGAGATAAATATATGAAAATAAAAAAGAGAAACATAATATACATTTTGTGTCGTTGTGAGGTGCGAGGACCCATGAACAAAAGTATACCAGGGCAAACGGGTTCCAAAGACGCTCCTTTCTTTGGTAGATATCAACTGGCAATTGAATATTTTTAAAATTTTATTTAATTATTTATTCTAAAATGCAAATCATTTTTCTTATATTGATTTTTTTTATAAACCCAGTCAAAGTTTAATTGTTTTTACTGATAAAATTCACGACATATTTGCTGATTCTAATCGGGTCACATAAAAAACCCGTATTGCTGATATTTTTAATCATTAAAATGATGATAAATTGAAAATTATTAATTACGAAATAAACAAAATAATAATACCAACATTTAGCAGTCAGTATTTTTTTTTTTCCGTTCATTTTGAGTCGGTAATTTTATTATTTAAGGGATGATGTTCGCCCGGGCAAAGTAGGTCACTTTAGAATGTTTTTTGTTGAAGGGATGACACACTTTTGTATGACGTCAATTCTTTTTTGATAAATAAATAATGAAAAATAGAGTTTTTTTAATGTTAAAATTATAAATTTTAAATGAAAATTATTACCTTTTTTTGTGCCTCAGCAGCAAATCCGGATTTAGTTGCTCGATTAGTTGCCATTTTTGTTGTCTAACTTAAATTTTAAACAGATAAATTAAATAACAATTTGATAATTTTAATATTTTAACAATATTTATGTATTTTTAGTAATAATATTTAAGAAGACACTTAAATGCTTCAATGGTTGTAGTCAGACTGACACGATTGTACAATGTGAAACTACTGAAAACGAAATACCAGAAAAAAAAAAGAAGCGGGGTTAAAATTTCCCCGCCCAAAGAACAGCACCATCAGCAATCATCAGTGTAATCACACACCTTTGTCCCCCTTCTTTTATTAAAATTTTCATACACGTGGCCCCACCTTTTACTCATTTTTCCCAAGACAATATTTCCAATGGAAAATGAAAAAAAATTATTTGATAAGCAAATTGATAACAAAGTTATCTATGAAATTCATCAGTTTAAAATTCACATATTTTTTCATCAAATTGATTCGTCATTTGTCGATGGAAAATATTTAATTTTGTTTATTTTTTTTTTTTGAAAATAAAATTATAGACTGTTCTACTTGTTGATTTATTTTTTATTTTCATGTGCATCAACGAATCACTTGATGACAATTAGGTCATACACAATTTTGGAATTGCTGTGGGGCTTGTGATTCATCAGCGATTAAATTTACCATCAATGGAAGAAAATAAAATGAAAAAAACCTTGCAAACATTAAAGATAATAATTTTTTTTTATTAATTTTAATTTACATTATAATGGAGTTTTTATTTTATGCTAATATTTGTTTATCTTTGATTTTTTTTTTCGAGCAATCATGTTAGAGAGATAAATGTACAAACGGGAAAACATTGCAACGCCAAGGTCGAAGCAAAATTTCTTTTTCACTGGCCATATTTGAATGAAAATAAAATACAAAAATTATTGTCTATCGATATTTCAATCTTGGAATACAAAAAGTATAAATTCTCCAATAAAATTATACGATTATATATTTTTTTTAATTAAATTTAATGCGTCATTGCGAGGATAATCCAAACCGGGTCGACGAAAGTGAGTCGGCCGGTTTCTGATGGTCAAGAACGAGCATGACCATGAAGTACTTTGTGAAACTGAAAGCCATATTTGTTTTTTTTTTTGCAGGATCATATCTTCATGTGTGTGTGACGTGTTTAAGATGAATTTATTTCATATATACATTCAAAATTAACAACAATAATCATACAAATTGAAGATGCGTGTATTTTAACGGTTTTTTTTTTTGTATTGTGAATTATTTTTGGAACAACTGCATCTGGCTCCAGTCTTTATTTTTTTTTTTATCCGAGGGTGATTACTTGGTGGATGCTGTGGCACGTGCCACTTTTGTTAGATTTTTTTGAAAAACAGATGTTGACTCTTGCGGAAGAATAAATATTCATCTTCCTGTGTTTCAAAAAATTTTGTTACGGAGGTGAAGCCTATAGTAATGGATTCATACACTTTTTTTTAAAAAAAATGATCATCTTCTTGTAAAATAATTAAGTTATAAAGATCGTGTTAAGATCAAATTATTTGTTTAACAGAGGACTTGCTAAAATTAATTTCAATTGTGAGCTAATCTATTATATTAACATTTGAAATGACAGAAATTATAATCATCAAGTCGAAAATTTCTTTTAATGTCGTTTTTTAATTTCTTTTGCATAAGAAGATACCTAATAATAATTTATTATTTTTTAATATTTTTGTATTATAATTAAGAGAACAGAAAAAAACAGAAACTTGGAAAAAATAAGAAGTTCCCCCGCCGGGAATCGAACCCGGGTCTTTTGCTTTCCGGGCAAACGCCTTGACCTCTAGACCACAAGGCTTCTTAATTTTTCCAAGTTTCAATCCGTTAACACCGACGTCTATCTATTCGTCACTAAGTTTTTTGAAACACTAGGAAACACTTGATAACGAAATACAAGAAAAAAAACGGCCATCAGTGGTATTTAATTTAAAAAAAAAAATATATACAACTAAATTACAACTTTTATTGGTCATCAATGTATATAGTTAAAAAATTACACGGTGATATTAATAATGTTTTTTGTATAAATTTGACAAAAATTTATGTATACTTAAAATAAATTAAAATTTGTATAATTTTGTTTTTTAAAATTCTGTTTACAAATATTTTTTTTATTATAAAAAAGAAATCACTCGATTTTTTTTTTAATTAAAAATATTTTCTTTTAAAATACATCGAATTTTCTTACGTTGGAAGACTAGATTAATATTTTTTTTTTTTTATTTTCTAGAATTTAACGTATACGTACGTTTTGTTTTATGTAAATTTACAATTAATAAAAATGGTAGTGTTGATAATGATATTGAGGATATAAATGTTATAATACTTGAATAAAATTCTCATGTGTCTTGTAGTAAGAAAAAAAATTGGCACCAGTTGATTCATTCACTAGTCAATGCCACATTAAAAGATGAATATATTACCAACAATTAATTTAAAAAGAAAAAAATCTTGTTCCCAAAAAAAAAGGCCTTTTTAACTATTGAAATGTAATTTTTTTTGTTTCAATAATTCGATGGAATATTTTGTTTATCAGGCACATGTAATCAATGTATTATTGATTAAATTAAAAATATTAATCCTGCTAAATTCAGTCATTGATTTATGTCAAACGCCATAATCAAATTCTTGTCCTTCAGCACCAGTTATAACAACATCAACCCATACACGCATTGCCTCTGGACTTGGTGCCATAAGATGATAAACTCTTGTTGTTGTTTTAACAATAAATGTCAATGCTGGTTGTGGTGATCTAACTGGATTTATTGGATCCACATAAACTGCTTCAATCGACTGTTGAAATAATAAAATTTGATATATATTCATTGAAATTTAAATGACAAGTTGAATTTAATTTGTAGAATTCTAATAATACCTGAAAATAAATAACACCACGTGGTTTTTTTGATGAACTATCACTGTAATATGATAAAGATTTTCTTTTTCTATCAAAAACAAACCAGCGTTTATTCCAGTGATGAAATTTTTTACTCATTTTTGATAATGTACCACAGCATGTTGTTGTGTCAACAGTAACATCATGTATCAATGGCAAATGATGTCCAGCAGTTTCAATATGATTTTTTAAATCTAATGATTCAGATTTTATTGGTAAATATCTTGTCAATGGTCTCTGTAAGAAAAATGTAATCAATAATTCATACAGAAAACAGTATATAATTAAAAAAATGATAATAAATACCTGTAATTTTGGTTTATCACGATGTTTAACTGTTTGAAATGATCCAACACTCTCCATTCCACTGGATGTTTGTGAAATTGGTCGACTTCCGTTGCTAACAATACCCACACTATTTGTGCTAAGTCTTTCACCTTCCATTGAGGTTCTTCTACCATCACGCATCTGAAATAAAATAGAAAAATTTTAATGGTCAGCATTGGAAGAAAATTTATCAGATATTTTGACTGCATTATGTTCGACACATGTTCCACATACGACTGAAAATTATTTGGGGGTCACTATGACTATTCCCAGCTACTCGTTTATTTATAATACTGTTTACTGTTAATTTGCATCATAGACAATATTTTTCAAATAAAATTTGCTCAAGGGAATATAACTGGACGTCATAGAAATAAATTAATATATAAATTTGTTTCCTACATTTTTCATAGACATTAATATTGACACTGAATTATATAAGGTTTTTTTTTTATCGGTTTATCATCCTTTTTATAGACATCAAGAGTGTCAAAGATAAAATTTTATTTTTACTTTGGTATATTTTTTTACGTGGCAAGACGTAACTTGAAAAGTTTGAACGAAAGTTTTACATAAAAATAACTTGTATTTGTATTTCAACAAAAAAAAAAGCTAATAAATTATTGTAAATTTAATGAAAATAAAAGAAGAAACATTGAAAAAACTTGTTTATTGTAATATTTTCTGTTAGAAATTTCAACTGGTCAAAGTACTACATTGATATATTTATAGCAATCAAACTAAATACCGAGAATTGTCGTTTTTAATATTTTTAGATGCCAACATTGTTCTTAACACTTGTTGACATATTTTTAATATTTATTTTTATAATTGAATTTATTGTGACATATTTGTCATATTAATTATGACACTAATAACTTAGTAAACAAAATAAAAAATAGTTTTTTTTAAATAAATATAATTTATAGAAAAAAAAAAATATTGTAAAACAAATTTTTGAAAATTTATTAACATTGTAATAAATTTTATTTAAATAATGTTGTCAAACTTACATGACGTTTTTTAATACGTTTATTTTTACATGTTGTTTTCATATAATTCATCCACATTAACGACATTTTTTCTATTATATTTATGATAATTAATTTGGAATCAATTAAAATTTGTGATAATTTTTTTCAATCAAAATAACAATAGATTCTTTAGAAAAATTAATAGAAATAATTTAAACAAGTTTTTGGGTTTTAAATAATTAAAAAATGCTCTTATCTTTTGATAATAAATGAATTGAAAAAAAAAAAAATATAAAAACTGTCAAGCGAAACGACAGTACGATGGCAACTGAACTATTTCAGTTTATTCACAAGTTTATTATTCACCAAAGTAATATTATAAACATAAATTTATTTTTTTATATTTTATTTTTTGATCCCTACTCTGTGATATTTAACCGCGAAAAGAAAAACGCCTCCACAAATATGATAAACTAATTCGCGAAACAACGAATTTCATTCATTTCCAAACAGAGAAATAAACGTCAAATGTGATCTTCAAAAAAATAGATAATTTATTTTAATAATACACCCACGTTAACTAACATTTATTTTATCTGACTCACAAAATATTATTATGTACATTAACAAAAATAATAATGTTTACCTGACATAAATAAATAATTTACAAGTTTTTTAGTTATTTTTTTTCTTCCATTTTTTCCTTTTAACATAACAAAAATTTATAGATTTTCAATTATTTATAGTTGAAAAATATTATTTATATTTGAAAAATATTATTTATAGTTTTATCTTTTATTCACTACAAGAAATATTATATACTTGACAACATAAAACTGTGAACTGAGTGGAACTGAGTGGAACTGAGAAGAGAAAAAATCGTGGTTTTTGTATTAACCCTCGTGTTGGTTTCCCCTCTGCTACACACAATTCACTTGAATCTCCCTTTGTCCTACAAAGATTACCCTTTTCATTATATTTTCTATACACCCTTGTGGAAAAATTTTCTATTGACGAACGATCAATAAATTTTTAACGAGTATTTTCTTTTTATATAAAAATTCAACGAAAAAATGATTTATAAAAGAGACAAATTTCAACTCAAAAAACATATTTAAATTGTTGGGATTTATTATAATATATATCATAAAATCCTTGTGAAATATTATTATTGGAAATATAAAACCTCAAAGAGCCAGCCAAGACACATATCGCTCGAATGAAAATGATGCGATGAGTGGCAAAAATTATTAAATGACCTGACTCACTAACTGATGCATAAAAATTGTCAAACCTTCAGTTTTAATATTATTAATTTTATAAAAATATAAATATTGAGCAATTAAACTTGCCAATGGTTGAATTAAAAATTTAAAAAAAAACTTACATTGTCATTTTGATTAAGAAGAGTGTATGAATTTGTTGATGGTCCAGGACTTGGTGATGTAAATTCAGATAATTTACTTGGTGACATTTTTTCATTAGCACCAACATCAGCTCCATCACTACTTCCACTTCCACTGTAAAATAACAAACAAGTATTATTTATAATGAAATTTTTTCAAGTGTAAATTTAGAAAAAACAACAACACACAACCAGTTTTTATATATTTTGTTCACACGATTTCGAGCAGGCTGGTAACAATATTCAATGAGCCAATCTTTGCTGATCATATAATATTTGTTACTTGTTATTATTGTTATCAAGTTACAACCAGTAACATGTGCCTCATTTACAATTGCCCCACCTAATTCACGAGTATTCATCTTTGAAGCATAACAACAGAATAATAACTTAAAATTTGAGCTTTTTAAAATGAGCCTGGTGATGATTCTTAGTCGTGCTTTGACATCAACTGGGTATTGACGATTGTACACAGTGTTGAACAAGATAAGATAAGTCATGATAACAACATACGCCTTAAACATCTCAAATGATTTAATCGCAAACTAAAATTGACTCTGTGTTTACTTTCACGATTGCGTTCTATCATCGAGATATTTATTTTCTACACAGCTTATATCAACTATAAACGCACACACACACATACTTTTGCATGAAATTGACTTCTAATAATTTTTAAAACACCTGGATATTATAAAGAGAATGTGTAGCAAAGTTTTAACTTGTCAATGTTTATATAAACTGGCAAATCAATAACACATGTTGTGATTCATTTAAATGTTCAAAGTCCAAAAGAAAAAACAAAATTATAAGCTATTAATTTTGTTTTATAATTATTTTGTAATCAAATTATGTTTATGGAGATTAATTTCATCAAGAAGAGAAAATATTTGAATGAATTTAGAGGTTTTTTTATTTTAAATACTTGTTGACTTGTAATAGTAAAATGATTTGAGAATAAAATAATTTTTACCTCTCAGTTGGACCAGTTGAATAACTTGATGATTCTTCACCTGACTCAACACTATTAAATGATGCACAATTCATTTTTCTTTCTTCCCATTGTGTACGAACTTCATCTTGAACTCGACGTTTTAATTCTTCAACTCTTCGACGTTCATCAGATATAACTTGACTTCCTTGTTTAGCTAAATGTAATTGACGATTTCTTTCAATTTCTTTTAATGACTCAATTGTTTTACGACCTAGACTTCCTTGATTATTAACAATTGGTGAATCATTTGTAACTCGAGATATTCTATCAAAATCTTCTCTACTTGGTGATCTTTTGTCATCAGCATTATCAGTTGTATTTTTAGTTAAACTCTCTAATTCTTCATCAATTTCACGTATTCTATTACGACCCTAAAATAAATAATAAAATATAAATTAACACAGTTAATAAAATTATTTAAATAATTATTTACTTCTTCTAATCTTCTTATGTGTCCTAATTTTAGTCTTTCAAGACTTCTTGATTCTTTTGTTGCTGTTGATTTGGCTTCGTTTCTCTGTGATTCCAGCTGATTTAATTGACATTTTCTAGTATCAATTTTTTTTGACAGTTCACTTAAATATCTGGAGATATAAATTTATCAATTTTAAACTCAATAATAGTTGATTGTTTTTTATTTTAAATTACAATTTACCTTTGTAATTCTTCTCTGGTTGCTAATTTACTAGCTTCTTCTTCAAGATGATGAAATTCCATATCTTCAAATGTTTTCCTTTCATTTTCTAATGCTTCTTGTTGAAATGTTAATTTTTCTGATATTTCTTGTTGTAATAATTCATCATTACAATTACTATATTCTTCTTCAATTTTTTTACATAATTTTTCAACTTTTTCAACTCTTAATTTAGCTTCTGTTTGAAGATTTGCTTGTGATTTAGTGTCTTCAGCCATTCCACATTCAAGTACATTAATACGCTCTTGAACACTAACTTTTTCCGACTCTTCACTTAATAATTTCAATGACTCCGACTCATGTTCAGCCGACAAAAGAGCTTTTTCTAATTCAAGCTGTAAAACAAAAAGCGATGAATATTTATTAACAAAAAAAAAAACCACTTTGTTATTTAAATTCTTGTGAAATATTTAAGCAAAAGAAGAAAACAATTTATTTTGTATTCAAGTTTTTTTTTTTTATAAAAATATAAATAATTTAAAGTTAAAATACAAAAAAAATGATAAAAAATAGAAAACTGTTCAAGTGACTGTGAATTTAGCAAGACGTATGAGTTAAGATGACAAAAAATAATAAAGAAAATAAAAAAATTACAAATAATTTCTCATAATAGCATATGTGTCTGAATATCTTAACCGTAGATAAGAAAATATAATGACGTAATGCAGTTTAAAAGCGATTAACAAAGAAATATTAAAATGAAAAAATATTGAATGTTTGAAAATAAAAAATTCGTCATCGTGACATTTAAATAACGTGACGTTAATAATTATAAAAAATGTCAAGAAAAAATATGTGGAAAAAAGCAAATATATTTACAGCTCGATTGATTTCTTCTTCCTGAACTTCAATATCAGCAACACTTCTTTTCAACACATCCATATTACCAAGAATATGTAATTTTTCATTTTTTAAAAATTCAATATATTTTTTTTTATCTTCATCTTGTAATTCTTTACGTTTTTTATCAGCATTTGATTTATTATTAACAGTTAATTCATTTTTCTTTGGTGTAACACAAATTTCTTTTGGTTTTGATAACATCGATAGTTGCTCAATGGCTTCAAGCAAATCATCATTTGATATTGTTATTTTATTATCAATTTTTTCACATGTTTTATCGTTATTATTACTATTATTAATACTATCATGTCGTTTTAATGTTGTTGAATAATTTTTATTATCATTTTGCATTGATGAAGTCATAACATTTTCATAAATACTTGTGTTACCATTTATTGATGTACTTTGATAGCTCGAATTACCATTTACTAATTCATTATTAGATTTCGTAGTACCAAATGTTATTGGTGATTGTCGTGTTGTTTCGTTTCGTATCGTATTATGAGTAACATCATCAATAGTTATTTTGACATTTTCATAATTAAAGCTTTGAGATTGTACTGTCGAGGTTGAGAAGCCAGAATCATTTTGCCACTTTGATGATGTATTTGTACTTGGTGATGATAATTTTTCCATTGACGATGAATTTGATTGTAAATTATTTGGTGAGGTTTCAGTTTGATTGATGATTTTTCTTGTTGCATTTGGTGATTCAAATGAAAATTGTGGCTGACATTTTGGTGAATTTTTTGGACTATTGAATGGTGAATTATAGCCAGGTCTTTTGTCTCTTGGTAATGATCCATTTGTTTTAATTCTGAAATACGAAAATTTATTATAATTAATTCAGTTAATTTTTAAACTAATTTTTATTATATTTACCTATTTGGTTGTCTTGGTTTTTCTTGATTATTTTGTCTCTCATACTCAGCACACATAACTAATATTTCTTCAAGTCTCATTTTTTCTTGTTTTTCAATTTCTTGTTCTCTAAATCTATCTTTTTGTGCTTGTATTCTCATATTTTCAGCTTCTTTTGTTTTATATTCAGCTTCAGTTTGTCTCTCACGTAGTTCATCCAATGAACAACCACTTCCATTACTTGGTGTTGGACTTTTAACTCTTCCATATGATTTTTTTTGTTCATTATTATACTTTGGATTACGATTAAATGCTGGACTTGGTTGTTGTAAACGTGTTACATTTGTATTTGATGATAAACTGTGACTACTCAATGAACCATTGAATGAACCATTTGATTGACGACTATATAAACTTGGATTTGAACCAAATTTATCAACATCTTCACTTGTCGTTGTCATTGTCGTTGTTGTTTTTGTTACAATTAAACTTTGGCTCATATCAAATTCACGTCCAAATTTATCATAATTTGTATCTGTTGTACGTTGACAATAAAAACTCTTAGACATCAAATCATAATTTTGTAATTTATTATTCAAAGAATTTTGTGATCCATTATTTTCATTATTATTTTCTGTATAATTTGTTTTATTAAATTTTTGAAATGAATCTGTTGTATTGCTATTATTATTATTATTATAAATTTGATTTGGCATTGTTGTATGATATTGTGAATTTGGTGTAGTTGAACGACTTGATGAACGACATTCAATACGATTTTTATGATCATCATTTTGATAAATATGTAAACTTGGATTATTTGATGTTATTGATGAACGATTTCTATCGATATTTGTAACATTTTGAAGTGGTGAATTGTGATATTTATTAATTGTTAAAATACTTGATGATCTTGAATGTCCTAAAATTTGATCAGCAGGTACATTTGTTGTTAATGAACCAGCTGGAAATACTTTTGGTGATACACAATTACGATTTTGTCGTGCAAGCATTTCAAATTTAGATAATTTACCAAAAAATCCAACTTCATCATCTGAGCATGAACTTCTTGGTGATTTTCTTGGTACAACTGGTGGTTTACGTTCTAAATCAATATTATCTGTTGATAATAATGAAAAACTAATTGGTGCCATTGATATACGTGGATTTGGCAATACTGATTTTAAATGATTTGCCTCAGCTGGATGATTAAATCTCATGTAATTTGATCGTCCCACTGATAGCATGCAACCTGTATAAAGAAAAAAAGTATATTCAATTAGAATAAATGAATATTTATTTAATTTTTTATTATATTTCAACGTCCTTCATTTACCTTGAGCAAGTCTGATGGATGAATTTGTGACAACCCCGTCAATCGAGGTATTTCCGTTTATGGGATGAAGTGTAACTACACCGTTATTATTCTCAATTGCACAGTGAATTGGCTCAACACCGGTACCCGATACTGGTATATCAGCATTTCTATCGGAGCCCAATATAACACGACCTGCAAAATAATTAACAAAAATTATTTATTTGTTTTTGTTATTCTTCAGTTGACCAACAGCTTTTTAATAATTCGGTCATCACATGTAACAATGAAAAACAAAAAATACATCATGACAAATAAACATTCAACTAAGATGAGATAAATAAAGTCAAAAAAAAAAAAAGAAAAAAAACTTGTTTAACCGGTCAAGCATCTAAATAAAACTTTCACTCCATAAAAGAATATTTATTCTTAAGAATAAAGAGAAGTATTTCAACATAATCAAAAATATTTTTGTTATTTTTTTAGACCAATATTTTGAACAGGAAGCTTGATGGTATTATGGTGACTTCTGTTCTTGTACTGTGTGGCTAAAAATTTATTTCAATAGTTCTTTCTACAAAGGACCGGAGATGGTGTATTTATAAATTTAGTTTTGGCGCAAGTTAAATTTTATTCTATATTTTTATGGCTTATTTTTTTTAGTAAATAACTGGGTTATATATATTGTTAGCGAATAATTGAAGTACAAAAATACGTTGTCTTTAAGATGACTCAAAAAACGTGAGGCAGCCGGAATGCAATTAGAAAAACTTTTTCAAGTTAAATGAAATTTGTCATGGTTGGTAAAGCATGAGTATGCGTCATATGAGTTAAATCTGTTTGTAAGTATTATTTTGAGTTGAAAGCATCTCGTTGAAGGGTTGTTCTTAGTGTGAATATATGACAAACACTTTCAGATATGTATTGACATAACTGTGGTTTAATTTTATTTTATATAATGCAAGTGGTTACATTATTAAAATTATAATTGTAACTTCCTGTTGCATTTTATACTTGAAACCCCATGGTGATTCTACACTGCAGAATAACACAAGAGGAAATTGTGTACAATGAAAAATTTGCAAATCGAGAACAGCATCGTATTTACTTCCTGTTTATCAAAATATATATCTCATCATCACCATGAAACTTAATAATGATGAGCAAATAATTTTGTTAATTTTACATCAAATTAAAACAAAATTTTGGTTCAACAAATTTACAAATGAATGAATGAATTAATTATTGTATTAAAAAAATTTTGTTAATTAATTTAAATAATTATTATTTGGTTTTTTGGCTTAATAAATTTATATTAAATATATAAATCTATAAATAACCAGTTGAAAAAATTTATAAATATCAAAATAACCTCGTTGTCTTGTTTAAATGTTTTTTAAAATTATATTTACTCATAAATATATTGGAAAAAAAATTACATTCATCTTGATAAATTAAATATTTTAATAATTTAAATTGCACAAAATATTGTCTGTATATTTAAGTGCATGCAGAGTGCACTTGGGTTAAAGTCACACAATTATATACCGTCTGTATTTAAATTTGTATTTATTATCAACTGGTGAACGCACGTGTGCTTCCTTATATTCAAAAAAGGGTGCTCAATTATTATTATTCATTTTATTTTTACAAATAAGTAATGGAGAAAAAAATATGTAAAAAAATTGCTCAAGTGGAATCAACTGAAAGATATATATTTTCACAAACTGTGTTGACAAAGTCTTGTATGTCACATTTATATATAATTTATTTTACCAAGAAATAATAATCTGATGATGATTATCATGATGAGTCACAGTTTACTATCAATTTTATCATCATTTATTATTATTTAAAGGCACACGTGTTTTATAAATTACATTATACCTTCAGGTAGAGGATGAAGAGTAACAGCTGTTGACAATCTTCCACCACCCATAGAAACCAAATGTGGTGATTCAGTGTGAACCTTCAAGGCACGTCCAGCCTCCTTAACTTCAAGCCCAGCACTTGCCATTCCTAAAAATAATTATTTTTTTAATTTTTTTTTTGTAATTAAAAAAATAAAATTTCCATTGTGATTTGTTGAATTATTTTTATTTTGCAATGTCAAGTTGTAATTCGAGTAGAATTTTTTATTAATAATAAAGAAAAAAATGTGTAAAAATATCGACTCTGTATATTTGCATGAGAACGTTTATTAAATATTTTTTCTTATCATTTTTATGATTTAAAGGAGAAAAAAAATAGATAAATTTTAATATTTAATCAGTGGGCTGATAAAAAACACTTGTTTTTTTCATTTTTATTTGCTCAATTACATACAGATTGCTGAATAGTTTAAATGATATGAAAAAGGGTTAAATGAATAATGAAAAGATAAATGTACATATGTTGTTGTTTTTTTTTTAAACGAATATGTCATGATGAATAAAAATTTACTACATTACAACACGCAATAGTCAAAGTTCAATTATATTCATACAAACTGTAAGCAATTTGTAAATGAGCTTAATTATAATGATAAATTTTAAGTTGTTATAATTGATGAGGAGACAGACTACGGGATGAACAACCTTTTTATTTATGTATATCAAAAAATTTAGTATACATATGAAATTTTACTAGAAGAAAAAATTATTATTAATAATAAAATGCAAACATTTTAAGTGGAACATTTAATGGTGAATAAAATTATTTGACTTTTGTAATTAAAAAAATAATATCAATTTTATATTTTGATAATAAAAATAGTCTGTCTATTTTTGTGTGTGTTGGGTTGTAGTTTTTTTTAAAAGAATAAAATTATTGTCGTGCAATTTACATTGAAAAATTTTTGTATAAAAGTTTATCATTGTCTGAGAGAAAAATTGGCCAATTCCCAGATAAATTGAAGTCTAACGTTGAAATTTTCAGATGTCTATTTAAAGAAGAATTTACAAAGTGCACTGACATGGTCACAGTTTTTTATTTTTCATTTATACTTTGATAGTATAGTCGGTTTTATGAAGTATAAAGTTTCAAGATATTATCTTAAAAGCATCGAGTGTCGACAAGTGCTTGGCAACTTTCTTGAAAATTCTTAAAAACTGTCATCGACAAAATCACATTAAATTTTCATTACTGTGCATTTGAAACGGTGTCTGAACACGTTTATAAAATTTGAAAAAAAAATAATGTCTATTGTTGAAATGGAAGCTGCAAACCAGATGTGCTGGACGATAATAATTTCATAAACATTCTATTTACTATCCGACATATCTTGTACTTATTATATCACATCAGCACATTGAGTCTCAGCATTTAATAGACGACACGTCATCAAATGTGATAAAAACAATTTTTTAAATATCATCAAGACAACCCAAGGCGAATTTTAAAAAAGAGAACGGTCTTTTTAAATAAATATATAAAAGAGTGTGTTGATTTGAAAAACATTAGCCGTTTAAATTATAATTTATCATTTTAAAAATCATAGAAAAATTGGAGCAAACATAATGAAAATGACTCTTTATATTCAATTAAAAAAAAATTATAACAACAATGTGTAAACAATAAATAAATACTTTATTAAAACAATTAATTTATTTTAATCATTAATCTTGGATAAATTAAAAATTAATTTATTTAAAAATAAATCAATCATCGTATTTTAATGGCTCAACGTTATTAATATTTTAAATTTAATTTTTAAAATAATTTATCAATCAAATATTCTATAAATTGTTTATTAATTTTATTTATTATTTTCAAATTTATTATTATTTTATTATTATCAAGATAATTATTAAATATCTTTGATGAATTTGTAATTAATTTATTTTCCACTCGCTGCTAGACATATAATTATTACCATCATAATTTTCAAATGAATAAATTACCAAATATAATTTAAACAAGAAAATAAAGTAAAAAAATAAAAACATTGAATGTTTAAAAATTTGGATCGAATTTTATATTTTAATTTGTTGATTTTGATTTGGTTAAATTTCGACAATAAATAAATATTTTGTATATACGCCTTTGTATTTTTGACTCGAAGGTGCTACTTTGCCTTCAAATATTATTTCATTAAAAATTCCAGATTAAAAGTTAATAATATTATTGTCAACGGCATATTTCACGCCTTCAGTTTATTCAATTTTTTTTTTACTTTTTGCTGCGGGCGTTTATGTGTGACATCAAACCATTCTGGATAACTCACGTAGGTATCAACTCTTTTTTTTTTATTTATTTTTTATCGGATATGTATGTTGGTCATGTATTTTATAATAATTATTATATAAATCTGTTGTGTTTGTGTGAATGTACTTGAAAGAGTGTACAATCGTTACAAACACACATGTAGATAAATAAATAAATAAAAAAAACCCACAGCGACTTTGAAAAGAAAATTGAAATAAATAAAATAAAAAAATGAAATGTGCGAATTTCGAGAGGGTGTGTACGTTGGTGATGATGGCAAATGAACCACGTGTACAGGATACGAGTGGCTTTGCATCTTTTGCCATTTTTCATATGACGTTTGTGTATATATTAACACAAAAACTTTTATATATAAATATGGCGGGTTTTTTATATGCGGTAAAACCGGACGTTGCATTTGCTTCTACAACTCTACCTGACTAATTTATTTTTTTTTTCTCATATTGAATGATGATTTATCCCTCTTTCTTTTGCGTAATGGTTTTTTTTTCTATATCGTTGTTGTAAACTGTATAAACTTGATGATATAATATACTTTTCATTTGAAAAATGGCAATAAAAAATATGGTTATGAATAAAATTAGATTTTAGAGTTGCATAAAATTATGAGCGGGAAAAAAAAGATAAATTTGAAATGATATCATCTATCGCACTCTAATAGACTCTGACCGAGTGAAAAATACCTAATAAACACTCAAAAAGATTAATATTTGAAATTATAAAAATAAGGATAAATGTAAATTAAAATTATAGTATTTTGCAAAAGAGGGTTCCGTGTTGGAGGTAAATACATCCTGGCATAGAATGAGCAAGGTAGGTACGCTCCTCTCTCGTTCAATGCGGGGAAGGATTTACCTCTAACACATATTTTTCACTGAAATAGCCTATATAAACTCCGTTTTTATCATCTTCGTTTAATATCGATCGATTTTTAAATAGTTGGAGTTGAACTGGATTTGAACCCTCGAACGCCTTTAAGTCATTAAATTATCGCTTCATACCCACTAGGCCATTAGCTTCAAGTGTTAACATTCAGCAACTACCGATGTACTTAATTTTCCCAAAATTAATAAACTTAAGTTTATAATAACAATTTTCAGGAAAATGTTATTGACGTTATTGTTATTTTAAATATTTTTAAAAACATTGAAACTCAACAAATAACATTGTATACCATAATTTTCATATATTACTACGCTCCCAGGTAGAAATGAAAGTCAGTATTCGACCTATTGTGACAAATTGACGTCTATTTAACGTCTAAAGTCAAAAATTGACGTCAAATTGATGTTAATGACTTTCATTTTTACCTGGGCTTCTATAATTTCTATAATAAATTTTAGTTTAATAAAAAATAACATCCAATGTTTTTAATACCAACACACTCTACATAATATTGTTTTTATTCTGAAAAATTTTCACCAAAATTTATTTTATTTAGAAACTATTTGAAACTAAAAAAATCACTTGTTGAAACAGAACTTCCGTTATAATTTTATAGTTTAAACTTTTAAACTTATTTTTGCAGAGATTTTCTTGTTATTTTTATTCTTTTTTTGTATATATATTTTTCAGTCTTAAAAATTTTCTAAATAACGAAAAAAATAAAGCAACGACACATGTCGTTGTATATATTCATGAATTTATAACACGTTTTTTTGACTCTTTGATACCATCTCCAGACACCAGCAGACATAGACATCCCACAGGGTTAAAAAATAAACAAAAAAAAATAATATAATTCACACAAAAACTGTAAATTAAAAAAAAAATTGGATAAATTATAAATAAAAATTGTTGAAATTTTTGTTTCAAAGGAATAAGAGAGTTTTGAATTTTTCCATCATTCAGAGGAGGATGTGATGTTATAGATGCATTTTTTTTGTGTGTCTTTAACATTTTTAGATACATAAAATTCTCAAATAACTGAGTAGATGAAAATAGAAATGACAAGGCACTCCCCAGTTGAAGCTTGCATGTTAAAATTTTCTTGAATTTTAAAAAATGAATTTTCATAAAAATAGTATTTCAAAAAAGCTACCCACTCAATCTGAGTTTTTTAAATTTCTACTGAGTTTAAATGTTGATGAATATTCAATGCAGAATGATGATGACGTTAATCAAGCGTATAATGATTGCGTTACTTCCTTTCTTTGACGTTTCTTGTGATTGTCTCAAGCCTGAATAAGGCAGGTGCGAGGTTAAAGAACAACTCAATAATGACAATACGAGCACGTATATAATTATTGTCACTCCCAAACACCTTGCAGCATTCATCATCTCAATTATTTATTAACAATTATGCTCGAATAATTATACCTATAGGGGCTGTTTATTTATGAGGTCACAGTGTTGTCATTGGGCTTTTATATTTTATTCACCACAACTGATGTAGCCCAGCGTAATCCCAACAATAAAATTATGAAAAAAAAAACGAAATTAATTTACATAAGTGCAGTCAAATGAAGTCATTGTAATCATGATATTTTTTTTTGGTTAATCAATGGAGTCACAGGCTGAAGTGGTCACAATATTTTAGTCAGTTTTACTAATTAACAGCCCCTCATGCTCATCAACCTACTTAGCTGCAGTTTTAATTGTTTTTTTTTTTGTTTATTTTAAAATTTGTGTTAACGAAGCATCACGTCCCGCATGACAGAAATATATTTTGAAATTTTTATATGTATATTTTCAGATAGAAAAGATGTAGATCATGATGCATTTTAATTTTTTAATGGAGTCTTAAAAACACCCACATGTTTGTCGTATGGTGTGGTCATTTATGAGCTATCCCACGAACCCAAGAAAAAATTAACGATCTCATCTTTAGGTCGATGACTTCTTTCTTGTATTATTTATTTTGTTTTCTAAAATTTTTATGATGATTCTTTCTTGTGTATTCTTTTTATCTTGCAAGCAACAACAGCCTACGACACAATTTATTTTACTTTTTTTCTTGTCAACACGTCATTTTTTTATTTAAAGTTTTTTATATTGCAATAATAAATTTATAGACGTGTGCTGTTTGACGTGTGGTTGAGGTTTTTTCAAATATATAATTAAAATTATACTTGAAAATATTTGAAAGTACTCATTCGATATGTGAATAGACTTTATGATTTTAACAAATGAAAATAAAACTTGGGAGAAAATATCTACTGACAAGTGAAAAATAAATTGATTACGAATTTATCAATGATTTAGATAGAGATTATCTCAACAACAATAAAAAATTTTTAAAAAAATAAAATTGATAATAAATAAATATTCAATAGAATTTTTGAAAAATGGATTTTATAATAAAATTAAATTTGAAATGATCATAAGATCGAATAGTATTTCATGAGTTTTAGGGACACTTGACAACATCACTGTCATTGAGTTAAAAAAAAATAATAAATATTTGAAATGATAGAAAAAGGATAAATATAAATCCAAAATATTCTATTTTGCAAAAAAGGGTTTTTAGTGTTGAAGGCAAATCCTTCCTGGCATAGAATGAGCGAGCTAGGTACAACCCTCTTTTCTCGTTCAATGCTAGGAAGGATTTGCCCCAACGCCCATTAAAACTAACAGTAAATGACATATTGGTAACAGCTTCGTATAGATGCGGGGAAAGAAAAAGCAATCGGTATCACTTGAAAATTTCGTAACCCATGTTTGGACAAGGATTCGATCTGCGAAACCACAGACTTAGCCAACTTAGCGCTCTTACTCCCTTGACCACAACAACTATGGACATTTTTTGTTGATCTTAATACAATAAATATGTCGAAAAATATTTCAGTGTAATTTATTATGGTTTTTTAACCACTTAAATTCGACTACTTCTATAATTTTTACAATTATTTTTAGTATTTTATTGTTCATCTGACTTGTAGATGAAATTTAATTTGTAATGATAAAAATAAATTTCTTTATATTCTCATCGAATAAATATAAATAAATTATAATTGTATTTTATTATACAGATAAATAATTATAAATAATTACATGCAATTTAATTATTTTAAAAACTTTTAAGTTGTTTTTAAAATGAATTTAATTAGTAATTTCTTAAATGCAAATTTTGAATTTAATTATTTTCTAAAAAGAGCGTTTCTATTATATTAAAATTAAAAATATTTTCAGTACTTTGGATGCAATTTAAATCTGTTATATACCAATTGGAGTGCAATATATTTGCAATTTAAAACTCTATAAATTAATAAATGATAAATAATCAACAAACAAGTAAAAAAAAAAATTAAATTGATTGCTTTTTTCGAAGACGACTTGTCCAAGAATGTTGCGTTTTACACTTTACATTATTGATCATTGAACCTGTCAATTGACTATTCATCAGGCGCATCTACAAACTACATATATCTATTTGGCATTTTTCCAAAACACACACAAGACAGCCAACTTTTCTTTTTCAACATTTATCATCTTATAAAACTTTCATCAACTCCCAATGCAAAATTTATGTTCATGAATGATAGTCGTGTAATAATCGATTGAAAAAAATAACAAATAAAATATATTTATGTACATTTAGTCGTAAAAAAGTAAAAATCAATGGGAAAATAATTTTAAAATTCACTAGAAACAAGTACTTGTTAAATATTCTTGAGTAATAATTATGTTAATATAAGAATTTATTTATTTTTAACGTCAACTTGTTTTAAAATATTTATCTTATAAATTTACGATTATAATTTTCTTTATTAAATAATGTTAATTTTATTTTTAAAATACCTGAAATTCCATTAATTGTATTGTTATTTTGATTAAACGTTTATCGACTTTATGAAAAGAAATGTATTCACGTAAATTTTTCAATGCAAAATGTTGATATGAAGATATGAAAATGCGTAAGTTTACCTCGAGTTTAACTTGTGGCTTGTGCAAATTGACACTGTAAATACATACGCGAGTTGAAACGATAAAGTTCCCCGGATGTTTCAACATTAAAAAGCAAAAAAATAAATAAATAAAAATAAAAGACATCATGGCACATGTCTCTTTTGTATGTGCGCTGAATTAAACCAGTAAGCTTTTTTATTTTCTGGAAACTAAACATGCGCGGCAAGTGAAATTAATAATAAAAAAAAATATAAATAAATAAATAAAAATGACGTATGTAAAAGATGTGTAAAATACAGGAATGCGGAATTATCATTAAACGCATCAATTGTTTTTCTTAATTACAAAATTAATGTTGGAAAATAATTTCAACGATTTTTTGTCATGATAATGTTATAATTAACAACATTTGCATGCAATTTATTTCTGGTTATCAGCTTGTTATTTGAAATTCTAATGGGTTTTATAAATATGTCGTTTGGATTTTTTAAAAATTAAATCATTTTCGAGTAATAATATGGTTAGAAAATATTGAATAAAAAATTTTATGGTCGAAATATCTCGAATAAATATATATATACCCATTAAAAAGTAACAAAAAAATTCACTTTTTTTTTTAAATCTTTTGCCATCATACATTTCACAGACCGTGAAAAGTAAAAAATTAGAAATTTTTATTACAAATAAAACTTTTTATTCAGATTTTTTGTTGATAGTGACAATGTCAATTTGATTTTGTAATAAATTTTGTTAATTATCCTTGAACAATGACAACAAAAAATTCAAAAAAAAAACGTAAAAAAATTCAGTTTTTTTTGTTAAATTGTTGAATTTGTCATGTTGATTTGATGATTTACTGAAATTTATATGAAAAAACAAGTTGATATTTAAAAAACCCAATGTAAATAGCTAAATAAAGTCTCCAAAATTCAATTATATAAACTAAAAAAATATAAATTTTCATAAACCTCATTGAATAATCAGCAAAAAGACAACAAAAATAATAAATTGACTTTTAAATTTCCCGATAATTTTCATTGAAAAATTGAAATCGATATACAACTTGCAGTTAAATATTCAATCTCAATCCTATAAATAAAATATAATAATGAAAAAAAAATACCGTGTAGTTAAAAATAAAAAAAAAAATGATAAAATGTTGGTGGTTTAAGCGGTTATAAGAGGCTTGTGGCACTTGGTGATTTTGCACCTTGTAATTTACGTGGCTGCCGGCCATGTGGTCGTCAGCAATAAAACCTCACAATCAAGTCAGTATGTATCAGTATTAAATATATGTACGTATATTTTACAAGCGACAAAGGTAAAAAATCAGCGAGATTCCAGAGTCACCTTCAAGACCACACTCTATTCACCTACGGCTAATAAACGACCCCGGTGTTATCGTACTATTTATCCTCCGTACAATCAAAAAAAAAATATAATTTTTTACTTTTTATTTATTTTCCTCAATTTTATTTCTCTTGATTTAACAAAGAATAATTTTTAAATATTTAAAAATATTTATTTTCATAAAAAAACATATTGAAAACTTTGCCTTCTCAAATTGATTGCGCAACAACAATTTATACATACGACAGACGCGATATAAAACCTGAACGAAATACAACGAAATGACCTTGTATTTTTACCTTGAGACACCTTGAAGTATTTCCAATGAAAAAAAAAATGTTTAAACAAAAAAAAACCTGACAAATGATGGGAAAACAATGTTAAATAAATAAAATCTTTAGTTGAAAAATTGATGCTCTTCAGTAATTACTTGTTTGATGATTACATTTTCTTTTCATTTGATATTCAGTAATAAAAGGTCTGGTGGATTTGTAAATATATATTCAACAGATAGAAGCAATTGATAACATGAAGATGAGAATGCAGTTATTAATTGTTACACTGGTTATTTTATCATGAAGAAAAAACATTGAGTCAATTTATCTTCAAGATGTTCAATGCTGAAGAACAAATACGTATTTTTTCAAAATCATTTGATGATTTTCTTGCTCTCAGAGCAAAAGAAAGTAAATATATATCACCTGACCTGGCTTGACCACATGCATCTCAGTGGGTTACTATTTTTTCCTTTTTTTTTTTCTATACCTGTCATTATATTTCAGCAGGTTTGTTTTTTTTTTTCTATCTGTTCTTCTTTTCCCAGACCAACAAGTTGAAGTTTTCGAAACTTTTGCATGATCATCTTTTGATGATTGAGCCAGTGAGAGTTTTGTATTTTTTAGTACAAATTATGTTGAGTGGAAAAATAAAATAATCATGTAAAAATTATATAACGATTTATGTCTTAGTTGGTATGATATTGTTTGTGATGATAAAACCAATTGATAATGATGATAAAAAATTGTCTCGACAGTGGGTCATGTATACGAGTGTTTATTGAGTTGAATTAAGAATACATTGGCCTCAAACTGTGTGTTTTTTTATTGAAAAAAATTACTTTCATCATCAATGTATGACTGTAATTTAATTTTTTTATTCAGTCATATTGTAGGCGTCGTCTTGCTAAACATCACAGTCTGTAATATTATTAACTGTCTATAACGCCAGCTTCGATGTATGATAAATGTAAATGAATATCGTTCACACACACAACAAATAAGCCAATGAAAACTGCATGTAAATTAATTTATATTTAGATGGATATTGTAAGAAATAAACCATCAAGGTTGTCATGACAATGGAAAATATTTTAAGATAAAAAATATAACTGAATAAAGAAAAATTAAAAAAAAAATTTCAAATAGTTTTTTCAATTATTCAATGAGGTATAAATAATCCACTTTGGTTTTTTTTTTTTAAACGATAAATACACTTGTTTGCAGCTATCAGTTTTTGTATTTAATTTAAAAAAAAAAGTGTAGATAATTTTAGAATAAAAAATGAATAAACTATTTAAAAAGTAATAAATTTGTTGGAGTAAAATATAAATTACTTTGTTGATCCAGCATCACAAGTGCTCCAAAAAAATAAATAAAAAAGTACATTTGGCAAGACAACTGTGTATATTTAATTATATTTTTAATGTCTTTTATTTTTTTTTATGTAGAAAAATCGTGTGACGTAATGCATCCATATAAATAATACGAAATTAATGATGGAATTATTTTTTTTTTGTTTGTTATGCTTCTCAATGATTTTTCTTTGTTTTTTAATTTTAAAAAATTAAATTAAATTTATAACAATAAATTTTTTGTATAATTATTATTTGAATTTATATTGTCAATAAAAAGTTGCAATTTATTTAAAATTGAATATAATATTTTGTGTGGAAAAAAGAATGGATTAAATTCATGTCCCCGGGGTAATCAAGAAAAACATCCGGAAATTTCATATTCAAGTTCAAATGATACCCACAAATCTGTGATAAATCCAAAGTGGACATGAGCTTTCTCCTTGAGATTACATATGTTACATTATACAAACAGTAAATACCAACATGACTCACACCTCGAATCAAAACTTGACAAATTTATACAAACATCTCAATGATTACCAATGAAGATGATGAATTATTCTGGAATTTTTGAATGCAAATATTTTCAGTATGACGTTGAATATCTCGATAATATTTGTATGAAAAGGTTGAAAATGTTCTGAATTTTGTTGGCCATATTTGCAACGAAAAATATATATAATTCAGGGCAAAATGAAATAATGAATCATAAGGGGGATGTATTTTTACATCCCCTTATTTTAAACTATTGTCAACTGATGCAGCTGCTGAATGTTGTTGTTGTTATTGTTTACCAGTTGTTATTGATCGATTAAAATAAACAATCAGACAATCACAATGAGCAATAAAATTCAAGAGATAAAATATTTTTAATTTTAATCAAATTAAATTCAAGATTAATATTTGATTTATCAAATTATCTATTGTTGTTGTTGTTAAAGTTATTTTTCTAATTTATTTATCTTCTTAGACTTGTGAGCACTTTCTAAGCACTTAACAGTGATAATTCACTTTCTTTCACTTACGTCATTCACTTGATAATAATCGAGATAATTTAATTTAAAAATAAACTGTAAATTTTCTAATACAAATTTTGTAGAAATAAATTTTTGTTTGTTGTTATTTTAGCTGGAAGGCTGGTTGATTGATCAAATGGTTTTTTTTTTATCAATTTTTTATGAAATGTTGTTGCAATTTTATTTTGCATGATGCTTCTTTCGTCTTACTATTATCATGATGATGAAGATGAGAAAAAAAAAAAGGAGAAGAAAAACAACTCACCACTGGGATGAGACTGGTGCGCTGAGATCAGGAGGTCCTCGAAGATCAACGATGAATAAACCGGCGTCCAATAAATTTACTCCAAAAAATAAATCAATTTAAATTTTTGGAGTCTAAAAAAACAACAACAACACACCTCTAATTACTCGTCACGTGATATGCACAAATAATGACGCTCATTTAACAATAATGCATCAACAAATTTAATAGAAAAAAAAAACATTTCTATTCAACTTTTGTTGTCATTTAAATTAATAAAAAATAATTGATCACTTTTTTTGTTTTTAGAACTAATTGATGTGATAGAAACAGGTTGAATCGGTTTGTTTTTTTCATAGAAAATAATAAAACTTGGTGGTAATCGAATGATTCATGTAAAAAATTGATGGAAAAATATTTCACTTATTAAAATTATTGTGGCAACGAGTTATTTTTTTACACAGTGGTGGGTATTACATGTCACACTGGGTGAACTGGTGTTATTCCTCTCAATCCGACAAACAAACTGAGTGGTGTAAATGGCAGATGGTCAACTCGGAGATTGTCGATTAAACTCGAAATTTACCGATCATTTTCAACCGTTTTTTTAATTAAAGAAAAAAGGTAAAATGGTTTTGGAAAACGGCTGAAGATGGCGCCACATTATGGGTCAATATTTTTAAATAAATAATTAGTTAGTTAATAATTATTGTTTATTTATAGATTTCATAATCATAATAAATAGAAAAAAATGAGTTTAATTTTATTTTTTATAAATAATTTTTGTTGTTATTTATAAACAATTGATTAATTCAAATTATTTAATTATATTTATTTGAATTTAATCTTTTTTTCATTTATTTATAATAATTATTTATAAATAAATACAAAATTTATTGATATATATTAAATTATTGTTTAGAAAATTTTATTTTTATTGTTTATAAAATTTGACTCTTTTAAAATAATAATATGATAATAAATTGCTGTACCTTAGTGAATTGATCTAAGTGATTTTGAAAATTTATCAACTCCATTTAGCAAAGTTTGAATCAGTAACAGTCTCTGGGGATATTGGCCACAATGAAGGTGGTAAATTTGGATGATTTTGTAATTCACTTGGTATATTCCATATTGAATGATTAATCTCATCATTATCATTATCAGTTACCAAAGAATCCTGAAAGTACTCGTTAATGATTTCATGTGGATCTGGACATTCAGCTAATTTTTGTGCTTTCAAATGATGTTTCCATGAAACTGCAATGAAATGATGATAATAAAACACCAACAAATAAAGTTTTATAATTTAATTACCTATTTGTTGGAGTTGCCAAATCATTTGGGGATTGTAATGTGAAAATCTGCAATTATTACCAAATAGACAATCTTCACCATTCATCAATTTTCTACATGGTGTTTTTTTAAATTCCTCTTTTAGAATTTCTTCAGGATCTAAAAATAATAAATGCATTGTTAATAAACATCAAAATAGTAATATATTTTATAATTTTTATTTCTTATATTTTACAACCTTTAAGTTGTCGATAATGTTCAGCATAATTATTTGAATGTTGTAAACTAGCTAAATGTTTTTTCCTTGCTCCAGCTTCGTCTTTGAATGATCTGTCACAATAATCACAGTAATATATTTTACCCATTATTAGATTTTTTATAATTAATCACTAAATTATTGATCTTTTGATGTATAGAAATTGACTATAACTTTGACTGTTTATATTAAAATGTAAACAAACAAATCAATCAAGTTGGACAGCTGATTTATCCAAAAACTACATGTAAAAATATCCCATCGATTTGTTGCACACACACTATCAAATTCTCGTGCAGGAAGTACACTAGCGACATTTTTTACAGCCATTTTGTTTTTTTTTTGTTTCCGGTATTTTAAAATGAATTTTATCACAATTTTATTCCAAAAAAAAAAAAAATCTCTTTTACAATTGATACTTTCGATATTTCCTTCAAAGAAATAATTTACATCTGATGTTTATATTTTAAATTATTTTATTTATTATTTTATGACTCATGAAGCTATTGTATTATTAAAAATGAAAAAATTTATAGATTAAATTAGCTTTATCAAGTGTAGGCACGTAATCGGAAATTGATAAGATTTTATGCGTTAAAATACCATTTCTAGAAGCTTTTTGTCAACATGTAAATATTATTTCCATAAATTGTTATATTTATTTTAATTTTTACAATGTTTTATGTAATATTAAATTGTTTGTTAATAATAAATTCAATTATTATAATTTACTGGTGTAAAAATAAGAACAAAAATCGAGAATAATTCTAATTTTATATAATTTGTTGGCTGTTTGTTCAAAAAAAGTATCAAAAATCTGTATAACAATAAACTTTTTCAATTAAAAAAATATAAAATAAATTTATTTTGATATTTTTAATCGTTTTTTTTATATATATTTTTTTTAAATTGGAATATTTTCGTGTATACTGTTAATTTTGTCATTTAAATATGTAAAAACTCAGCTAAATACTAATTATTAACGAAACTCAAACTAAAAAAAGTGTAAATCTTTCTAAAATGAAGATTTTTTGATAATAAAATTGCAAAATTAAACCATCGTTTTCTGATGATCATAAGCTGGTGGTGCTGTTGTTGGCAGTGCAATAACTCTTCCACCTTGCTGAGAGTTATCACTTTGTTTCAATTGTTTGTAGTACATAAAAACTACAATAAAACTATAAAGAGAAATAGCTGTAAAAAAAATTAAACAATTATTAATTTTTCATGTAAAATTTCTATTTAGCTAAACTATTAAAACATACCATAGCTAACGATGAAATACGTCATCATGATTTCCTTCGAAGCACTATCTGACTTTTTTTCCTGTGTTATTATGACATATGGTGTGAATAAATCATAAACTATACTAATTGCATACGCTACCAAGTACATAATCAACCAATATGCTCTTTTCTAAAATAAAAAAAAATATATTTAAAAATTTATTAATAACAAAACAGTTTAATTCATTAAACATTAAGTGCAATGAAAAAGCTACTTACTTGAATTATTCCATACAATGCTGTTCCAATAACAATGCAAGTTAAAATTAACTCCATTTTTGTTTCAGAAACAGTGGCTTTCTCATCTTGAAAAATTCCATAGTCATTAATTGGTGATATCAGTGGCGATAGAAAACTTTCAAACTAAATTTTTATAAATTTTTGTTAATTTATTTTTTGATTTTTCATTTTGGGAATTAATTTTTATTACAATACACTTACCAAATTGAAAATTAAAACAATTATTGATCCATTACGAAGATCATAACCACAACAAATCTTCGACGTCATCTTTTTATTTCCAATAATATTTAATTTTCTAATGATTTTCTAATGATTATTGGGAATTCTTAATCAAATTATTTAAAATTTCCAATGAAAAAATAAAAATTAAATTATTTAATGTGAATAAAATAATAATATAACATAATTTTATTAATTTAAAAAAAAATTATTATGTTTACTTTAGGTTTTTCTATGATCAAAATAGGTGACGCAACTGAATTGTATTATACCCAGCAAGCAACTGGCATCAATTTGATGCCATCAAACTGAAACGAAATAAAAATGTTATAAATCCACAGTCATGGTATATAACTTGTATACACATGTGGATTGTGGACTCATAGATGCATTCCTTTATGGTTCTCAGGGGCTCCTATACCCACAAAACTTTTATTTTTATTATTTTTTTCTATTAATGCCAACTGGAACGAACACTTGGAAGGATGTTTCGAACAGTTTCGAAATTTTCGACGGTAAGCTAGTGACATCTTCAGACATTTTTAAATATATAATAGTAAAATTACCGTCTAATAAAGCAATAAAAAAAATAATTTAATATATTAATTAAAATTTCAATAAAATAATTAACAAGAATCCAATTTTTCTCAATTTTTTCGACAAAATATTTACGAATTTTCAAATGAAATTAAAAATTATCTTCCAGCAAAATTTGATTACAAGATTGTTAATTTCTTCTGGTGCAATTGTCCATAATGAAGCTGGAAATAATAAAATTTAATAATTAAACTTCATATGTCCAAAATATAATTGAGTATATTAAAATTCAGCTGCTATATTTTTATCAACAATGAAAACACAACGGACAATTTTAATTAATTGATCGGGAGAAATATCCTGATGACATTTGTAGCCTTTCGTTCAACACCAGAAAATTATTTAAATGTTTTTTTATGTTTACATGATTAAAAAAAAAATAATATAAACTTTAACAGTACGTTTAGTGGATATTTATTTAAACCAACAGATTAGATACATCTTTTTTTTTAGATTACAATTTTTTCTTCATTTGTATTTTTTTTATATTCATCTTCTTTATTTTATTTTTCATTAATATTATTTATAATCTTATACAAGTAAAGTAATTTCAGCTTTAGCACAGAGTGCTGTTAAATTTTTGTAGATGTTAAAGTTGTTTTATCGTAGGAAATGCGCTCATTCACAATAATCTATACACAATGTTTTTTGTTTATTGTGGCAAGCAACGTGGGTCTACATATAATTGAGATAAGAAAAAATAAAATTATAAATTATTCATGGACTTTAAACTATTTACTGTCCTTGTATGACCTGCATGGTATACTCAAGATTGTATCATTTTTATTTTTATTCTAACTTTATTTATTTTTTTTTTTTTATAATTTATTATTCATGATTTTAAAACATGACCTCAGTTAAATAATCAATACATACTTATCACGTCAAATGAAAATTTATTTTCATTTGTTTTATTTTGTTTACAAGTTTAATAAAAATTTTAAATTAAAAAAAAAATTAATTATCAATTACATTTTTAGATTAAATGCATTTTCTACGACAGTATTTTATTGTTAATTAATTTTTTTTATTTTAATTTTTTTTTTCATTTTATCTATGAGCATATTTTTCTTCTTCATTTTTGTATCTATGTGAATTTAAATCGAGCATGAATCAATTGACTTTTTAACGTATTTTTTTTTTAAACTTATAGAATAGTTATTATTTTTTTTTTTTAATTGAAATTTTTAATAATAATAATAATAATGTTTATCTACAGACAAAGTGCTTTTATGATTGAAATTTTTAAACGAATTAATCATTTGTTTATTTCCATTTTGTCTATTGTAAATATATTTTTTTAGTTGTCATTTTATTTTATGTATTTTACCAATTGAATTTTTTTTTTTTTTGACGACGTAGCAACCAGTGATTGAAGCAATTGTTTACATTGAATAACAGAAAAAATTTTTAGGCCTGCTAAAAAAACTGTTGTCTAGTTGTAGACTAGTATTTCAAGCATATTTATTGACTTTTTTTTAAATTAAAAAAAAAACAATTTAATAAAACATTTATGGTAATTAATTACTAATGAATTTCTTCCAAACATATTTAGAATTAATTAATTAATTTTTTTTTCTTTGATAATTAACTTGTTGTGCTTAATTAAAATAAATTATTGAAGTCGAAAATAATAACACATAAAACAATGTCAAATAAATAGAATTAAATTAACAATTTTTAGATAAAAAAATAATAAAAATTTTTTAAAATGTAAAGTTTATTATACAGGTATTTTTAAATTGCTAATTAATAAATTTTATTTCAATATTTGTTTACCTGAAAGATTAAAAGTTGTTAAATGAAATTTTTAAAAAATCAAAAAACAAATTTTCAAATGATTATCAAATGCTGTAAGTTCCCATGTTTTTTTCTTGTTTTTTTTTAGTAATAAATATTAAAATTCGTTAATTTTACTTCTGATTTTTATTAAATATATATAAGAAAAAAGTGAAATTCGAAATTGTTAAATTGTTGAAATATTTTATTGACAATTATTTTTTTTTTTTGTTGCATTATTGAAGTTTAAAAAAATTAAATAAATAAAAAAATTAATAATAGAGAGATCGCAATGTGTGGACCATAAGTTGCATAAACTTTCTTTAATTTATAATAATTTATATTAATTTTCATTATAATTTTTCAGTTTCATTTTGCTCCTTCAATTATTTACCGAAAAAATTAATTTATTTTTTTTGTTTCACAATATTCTAAGAGCTTTTCAATACCCGCATTATAATTTTATCTAATTGATGTTGATCCTTACTGTGTGTACCTCTAACATATTTGTGTACTAAAAAGAATTTTGTTTTCATTTTTTGTTTAATATTTAATTTTTTTTTGTATCGTAGTTAATTTAGTTTACCTTGTTTGATATTTAATTCACAATTTATTTGTGTATTTTATGGAAAAGGGAATTTTTAAAAAGTATTGGCATTTAAAATTCAAACGTTTTATATGCTCAAGGATATTACAAGTTGAAGTGTTTGTCGGTCAACTCTAAATGAACCGAACAAAAAATAACAATTCCTTTTATTTTTTTTATTTTTATACTTATATTTTCAGGCTTTTATTATTCTTTTAAGTAAAACAGTTGTTAATTTTTGTTGTTCTCAACTGATAAATATTCAATCAAATATCACGAGAGTTTGTTTCATTTTTTTTCGAAAATTTCTCCCTCAAAAAATCTATTTTAATGTGCATTTAATGAAAATTAATTCTCAACAATACAATTTGCTTGAGCAAAATACTCAAATATTGAATTTGAAAAATAAAAATTAGATAAACAAAATGATAAATAAATAAATTGATGAAAAAAATATTCAAGTCCCTTCGTGTCTATAGTGCTGTTGAGTAGAATAACTACTTTTTCTCACATTTTTTTTTTTTTTTCTTTATTTTATCTACCTGGTATTTTTAAAGTTTTTACTTTTTGACCTCAGGAACAACTTCTTGGCGTACTTTGTGGCCCCGGAAACTGGCCTGAATTTTTGTTGCAGCTTTGTGCAAATCCGGATCAGTCAGATCAATTCCTTCTAGCTCATTGACTGCATCATCAACCTATTGAAAAAATAAATAAAAATAATAATTTATATTTTTAGATAATATTATTTAAAAAAAAAACAATAAATATATTTTATTTTGTATTTATTATATGTAGTTTATCAAATTTGATAGAATAAAATTGATAAAAAATCAATCCACAAAGAAAAAGGAATTTATTTTATTTAAATTTCATTTTATAAATGAAAAATTTCTATTTTTATGAATTAAAATAATAAAAAAATTGTGTCATTAAATACATTATTCATTTAAGTATTAAAAAAAAAAAATAACTATTATTTTTAATTGAAATTAATTACTGTTATATCAAATATTAGAAGAAATGAAAAATTAAATTTTCATTTAAATTCTCAAGTTGTTTTTTAATTGAAAAAGAAATTATCAATTAAAACGTAAACTAATATTATTTATCATTAGTCATTTGTGTTAACTTTCGTTCAACTTGTATAATTATTTTTATAATAAACAATTCAACTAATTTATTTATAAAAAATAAATACGTTTTTTTTTTTTGTATAGAATTTTCAACTAGCTGCTGCTATTTTTCTTGTATAAAATTTTTCTTTTACAATTAAATGTCTCGCATACTGTTGCTCCACATTTTTCGCAATAATTATAACACATTTTCATGATAAAACCAAAACATTTTGGTTAGCCAAACAAGTAAAAATAAAAAAAATAAAAAACATGTAGACTAAAATGAAAACTACTCAACATTTGTTCAGTAAAATCGACCTACATTTTTCTTTGTTTTATTTAGCTGACTTTTTTTTTCTTTACTTTGACAATAAAAAATGTATAAAATTGAATATAAATAAATAAATATAAAGTTTAACAAACAACATATGTACAGTTTGTCTAGGATTTTATTTTTTCTTTCGATCAAAACACCACGTACATAAACTTGTCAATAAAAAAATAAGAAAAAAAACTTTTAAAAAGCTCAATATGTTTTGCTTTACTTAGCCATTAATAATAAAATTTTAAGTTAAAAAGATTTTTTCCTTAACTTGTTTCTTTCCCTTTAATAAGTTTTTTGTATTATTTTTTATTTTGACACTCCAGTAGATTTATTTCCCTTGAAGTGTTCAATTTTATGATAATTTTTTTCGTTTTTTTCATTATTTTTCTGCTACTTATTTTCCATGATTAAGTGTATTTGTGTGGTCAAGGAGGAAAAAAATTGCCAGCTGACATGATATCATTTGTCTTTGTGTTTGACTCCGAGATAAATTGGAAAATAAATAAAAAAAGTGAAGGATTTGATTATTTTTTTTTAGTTTCTATTTGCTTCATTTTTAATGAATAATAAATTTGAAATACTATACAATCTGGTTGAAGCAAAATTGCAAATCTCTTATTCTTGTCAGGGAAAAAACTTCACTGCAATTTTCAGAGTAAATACATTGAAGCTGCTCATAAGTCTCAGGCTTAGATAAATTTATTTGGCAAAAAAAAAAGCTCCTGTTGTAAATATTTTAAACAAATAAATTATTCACTTCGATGGTTTTTGCAGTAAAACAAAAATTCATCTCTATCAAATGAAATATTAAATCGAATGAATAATTAATTTGTAATTATTCTCACATCGGCTATACTAGATCAAATAAAAATTTAGTATTTATTGTATGTAAAAAAATATATTTCCAAAACGAATTGGATTTAATTTCAAATTAAATTTTTAAAATTTAATAATCCCACAGAAGTGGATATGAATTTTTATAATAAATCCCATTAAAATATTTTTTATATTGCCATTGAAACTTTTTTATTTTTTATCTTTTAAATGAAATTTATTTAACAAAGTTCAACTGTATTTAAATGGAATAATTTTTGAGCTTTTATAAAATTACATCGTGAAATTATTCTGTTGAAATTATATAAAGTAGAGAAGCAAAAAAAGGGTTGAATAATACATCGACAAATGTCTTGCAAATGACAGTTCAAGTGGAAAA
The DNA here is from genome assembly GCA_030523065.1 of Aphidius colemani. Lineage (NCBI taxonomy): Eukaryota > Metazoa > Arthropoda > Insecta > Hymenoptera > Braconidae > Aphidius > Aphidius colemani. The sequence goes on along the minus strand of JAPYYR010000290.1, from coordinate 7,454 downwards.
TATTCTCAATTTTTTTGTTATTTTAATCGTTCGATTCTATAATATAAGAAAAAAAATAGTAGCGGTATTATAACAGTAGACATGTGCGACATATATTAGAATAATAAAGTGGAAAAATAACAAATATTTACTGCTGACAGTAACGGCACTCAATCAAATGAAACGTGTACGTTTGAATAAACACAATTTATCCGAAAAAAAAAATATTAATATATGAAAAAAGTAGAAATAAAAAGAGGCTTTTTACCTTCTTTTATTTTATGATGATGTAATTTTCGATGGACAGTATTTTTTTCATAATTGACAATTCAATTTCAGCAATATGTCAGAAGTTGTTACGAAGAAAATTGACGTTTTAAAGGATATTTTGGCTTTAAAAGTTCAGAAAATCATTATGACAATTTTATTTTGGCTCATATAATTTGCATGATTTGTTTGTTGATTATTTTTATATTGAAAATTGAATTTATCGATTTAATAATGTTTTTTTTATCATGAAACTTTGAGGTATAGCAGATTAATTTTAAAGAAAAAATATATTTTCTGTGTTTTTATGGCTTTTAAAAATTATAAATAAAAAATAAAATATATATTTATTCTTTCGTTAAGAGTTTTCATATTTTTTAAATGTCATTTGTAATTTTTTTCAAAGATAAAAAGCCTTCGCGGCTTTTGTTTTTGTAAAAAATTCATGATACACAAAAGGAGCTTTTTTGCTCTGATTTTACTTTATCATTAGCTGATACTTTCGCAGTCAAAAATATTATTTTCAGTAGCTTTAAAGTATAAAAAATTGATATAAATTTTAAACTTTACAATTCAGGCTTTAGAAAATAATAAAAAAAAAAAAAAATCCATGAAAAATGAAAAAATGCGTCGCTGTTGGTAAATTCTAGAATTTTTTATTTTTGCATTTATTAGTTTATCGTTTTTTATTTGCGTATATATTTCATCCTTGAGCTTTTTCCCAAAACTACAAACAATAAATCATAAAGTTACTAAAATTCATGATAGTTTTATATACTCATTCAAGTTGAAATATTTTTTTGAATTTTAAAAAACAATTTTTTCTATTTTTCATATTTTCAAACGTTCAAATAATATTTACTGAATTTTTTTTAAAAAAATCAAACAAACTCAAGTTAATATAGCAAATAAATTTGTTTCCAATTATTTTTTCTTATATAATTTATTATTGGCGTATAAAAACGCCATCTTTGCTGGAAAAACAAGCCTTCAGTTTCCAACTATCGATTCGCAATTTTGTGTGTTTCACTTGCCTCGACGGGTTTTCTGCAAGTTCAACTATTTTCATGTGCACAAAATGTCTATTCGTTGAATGCCAATAAAATCTTCTCCTGTCACATGAACATGTATCTACAATAAAATATTAAACCACAAAAAAAAACTCGTAAATAAATCCATAAATAATCTAAATAAAAATGATAAAATAAAAAAAATAAAATGGAAAATTGATAACAAGTTGCGGTTATTTATTTTTCTATTTTCATTTATTTTTATTTATTCATTTTCTTTGAAGTTTTGTGGATGAAAAATATATTTATTCTGATGTAGATTATATTTTTTTTAAAAATATATTTATTCTGACAGTGAAATGTTAAGTGTATGACAAAATTTTAATATATTCACTTGTCTGTATCAACACCCTGACTGTCAGAAAAATGATAAATAAAGTGGACACTAACCGAAATGATTGAAAGGCTTCTTTCATGGCTTTTGTGTCGATAAATCTTATAATCCATTGGTTTAAGTTAAACAGGATTAGCTTTATACTGTCAAAGATATTTCGGCCCACTCGATTCTGTTTTTGTGTTTTATTTATTGCAATTTCTTCTATTTGCCCGGAATGCAAAAGACCCGGGTTCGATTCCCGGCGGGGGAACTTCTTATTTCTTCCAAGTTTCTGTTATTTTTTAGCTTTATTTACCAATTTTTTATCATTTAATATATATTCTTTGTTTCTTTATAAATCATACAATTTCTTCAGTTTATTTTTCACAAAAACAAAATAAAAAAATGCGAAAATATAATAAACTTATGTCTGCTTATCTAGGCTGTAACTAGAGCATGCATCACTGATTATGTAGTGTTTTAAATGACAAAGAAAAAAAAAAAATATAAAACTAAATATAACAATGAAGTACTTGAGCGAGAATATACGAGTTTGTTTAAGTAGAATCGGATGGTGTACATTAACTAGCTGAGTACCTTTTTTTTTTACAAATTCTTTCCGTTGATTTTTTTTTATTTTTTTCATACCTTGAAAGCTTAAATATATGAGAAAATAAATGCTCGACCCTAAAGAGTTTCGATAACAAGGAATTGGATACGTTACATTGTTAATTATCAGTAAAAAATAAAAACCAAAAATTTTTTTATCCAATTTGAAGCGACATAATTTATGAATACAGACTTGAAATATTTTATTGTTTATAAACTAAATGATTTAGTGACTTGCTATTTTTTAATTGACATCTTTGTAATATGAATTTTTTAAAAAATTAATTTTCCAATTAAATTTTAGTACTTAAATTGACTAAAAATTTAAAATACATTTTTCATTTTAATTATTTTCAATTTATCAATAATGCCGAAATTTAAAAATAATAAAATAAAAAATAACTTCCAATTAGCTCATGAAATTTTCCTTACAAATTTATAATTATTTTACAAAATAAATCTAAAATTTTCATTAATTTTTAGACCAATTTTTTGTAAATTTAAATAATAAAATTTATTCAACTAAATTTTACATATAAAAAATAACATCTGAGAATTTATCAAAATAATATATCAAATTCTAGACAATTGCATGTTATTATTATTTTATTTCCCGGATATATTTTACTACAAAAATAATAACATATAAAATTTTATCATCAGATATTACGTTGTTACTTGTAAGTAACTAAATCATTGACCCACTTTTTGAGGTCATGTACTTGATGCATATAAGTAACTTTTAAAGACACACAAATGAATAAATTTTCAACACAAAATCTACAAGATTTTATAAAATTAATAATTTCATTAGCTTAACAACTAAATATCATGCTAAAATTTCTCTCGAATCCATTACGATAAATTTCATAAAAAAAAAAAAGCCAACAAATGAAAATGAAACGATTTTTTTTAATCGAAATGAAAATATTTTAATGTGAAACTGTAATTTTTATATGGTTATTACTCCGAGGATAATAATACTGTACATAAAAAAAAAAAAAAAGAAATTTAACGACATAATATATGAAAATTTCTACTGGGAAAAATAGAAGAATTTCCGGATGGGATATTGATAGGGCAATACTTGAACACGATGATAATGCCTGGCTATTTTAGAGAGCCATTTGTATGAAAATTCTGGAGGATGATAATTCTGGTTGTGGGTTGGGCAGGAGATTCTAGTAGTTACATGATTATCAAGTAGATATATGTTATGGACACAATGAACGAGACCGTAATATCAAACGAAGCTTACCAAACAATACATAAGCTTATGTTCTTCGTGTAGCACATGATCGATCATATAACACTCGGCTATTCTATATTTTATGTTTTCACATTTATCAATACACACAGACCTTCATATGACCGCTACATTAATTTAAGAAATTATTAATTAATTATAGGGAAATATGTACATTAAGGACGAAGAAAATATCTTTGACAATAATTTTCAGTTATAAATAATAACCTCTATTAAATAACAATTAAAAAACAAATTAATTGAAAGAAAAATAAACTAAAATTTATAACAGCAAATAATTTATTAATGGATTTTAATAAAAATTGATAATTCAATTATTTTATTTAGTTTTATATGAATAATAATGTTCAATAATAATTTGGGAAATTTTTTATAATTAAAAAATTGAACTTTAATTAGAGCTTTTTTTTTTTTTATGGATTTTTATGAAATAATAAATTATTTTATGCAGCTAGGATGTTACGAGGTTTAAGTTGAATAAATGGTTCTGGAAAAAAAGTGGATTTAAAAAATTTTAAACTAAAAAAAAATTTATTGTTAAATATTTAAAATTTATATTATAAAAATGTGAATGTTTATTAACTTTCGGAAAGGCAATGGGTATTTATTATTGATGATGATGATGAAAAACTTTTTAATTATATTCGTAAAGTAAAAAATTTAAAAAAGACTGAAAGCTTGTCTAATAGTTGTATTTATTTACAAGTATTTTCTACTTAAATTCTACTAAATTAAAATACAAAAAGTTATGAAAATTGATTGTTTATTTTGAATTAAAAATCATAAAAAATTTTGCAGTTTGATAAGAGCATTTTAAATTGTTTAAAAAGTGTTCAATTCAATTCACATTGAATTTTCTTTTTGATTTAATTATGAAGTATAAACAAAATGAAAAAAAATTGAATTAGAAAATTTAAAAAAATGTTTATTTAGTTTTACTAATTAGTATTTCCAATTAAATAGAAATTAAATGAATTTTTGTATTTCAAGATTTTATTGAAACTCTTGTATAATAAAAAGCTGAAAATATTATTCAAGTGATTTTTGACAAAAGAAATTACTTAAAGTTTATCCAATTAAAATATCGTAATTTTGGCTTAACATTTTATGCTATAATTATTTTTTATTAATTATTTTGTTTATGGATGAACAAATAAAAGTGCAAAATATTATTTGCAAGTATAAGCATCGTTTCTATTTTTCAAGTTTCTCTTCAACAAGTTCACAATTGTCTATATCAAACTCCTACAAACTCTATGCAAAAATATTAAGAGTTCAAAATAAATTTGAAATAATATTAACTCACTCATTAGCTCACAGATGCAGAAATAAAAATTAATTATTTTAACTGGCTGTTTTTGATGAACAACATTCACATTCCGTTTGAAAAAAATAAGATTTACATGAGCAATTTGATTTTATAAATTAATTCAAGTCAATTTAAACAATACTTTTTCACGATTTAACTTGATTTTACTCGGGACAAATATTTGATTTATTAAAAATTCACAAATGAAATAGAAAAAAGAGGGTAAAAAATAAGAAAGTTCAACGATATTTTTGAGTTATGAACGAAAGAAATGATTCAATCTCAAATGGATTTTAAATAACAAACAATAAAAAGATATTTTTGCTGACATATCTTGAAAAAAGTATGTCGTCTTCTCGATATGATCATCTTGGATTCTTTTTTATTTTTATATATATTTTTGGAAGATATATATTTTTTTCGTCATTTTATCGTGTAAAAAAAAGGCTCTGTTGTCAAAAAAATCGTTGACGACATACGGATATCCGAATATCTGTATCTCAATAGTCTCGTCGCAAAGTGAACCGTACTCATCTGTTATCTTGTATCATCTGTAGCCTGGAGCTTTTTGGATGGGCGGATGCTATTTCCGATTGCAGTTGGTTGGTGAAATAAATGAAGACCCTCCGGGTTAGAAATGAAAAATAAAAAAAAAAAATGAAACAAAGAACAAAAGGAAATAGAAACAAAACAAAATAGAAAATTTAAAATAAAAAAAAAAGGAGATTAAACGTGCGCACAATGTGGAAATCAAAAATTGCAAACTCAGGAGTTTTTTTTTTTTTTTTATCTCAAATCTTTGATAAATAAATATAAAACTGCTTTTTTTATTAATTTTAAAAAGTCCATCTTCTTTTTTGTGAAACTTTTCAATTGACAATTTTTTTCCCTTAAAATATTTTTATCGGAAAAATATTTTTAAATCATTTGGTTCATTTTATTTTTGAGCATTTAATTTTAACCCAGTTTCTATAATTGATTTTCAAAAAGAAAAAAAGACAAATAGAAAAAGATGAAATATTTATTTTTCATTTTTCAATATTTCGCAAGAATTGAAAAATAAATTTTTCTATATTTTTAGTTGTTTGACAAGTGTATGAAACAACAAAAGACAATTACGCTGTTTGTGAATAATAAAAAACTAAATTAGATATTTTTTTTGTTTGTAAAATTTATTGTACAATGTCGAGGATGAAAAAAAATAAAATAATTGAATCAAATATACACAGAAATTTCAAGTCAAGTTACTAAGCACCTGGGGCTCTTTGAAAGTGGTCATTTCAAAACCACAACAGCTTAGAAGCAGTTTTAACCTTCTAAATTTGAGTATACTATTTCCTCAACCAACAAAATATAAAATAAATTTAATACATTAATTTTCATGTGTGTTTTAAAGTCCACAACTAAAATAGTCATGATAAAGTAAAAATCATTATACGCTGTTTTAAACTGAGTGGCTTTTCATGTGTTTCTTTGTAAATTATAAAACTAATTTTCTTTAAACATGCAAAAATTATTACACTCAAATAATATGAACATTTTTTTTATTTATTTTAAGTAATTTTCATTTGACTTTGATACTTTTTTTATTTTCATTGTCAAGTATTCTTGAGGCAAAAGTTGCTGCATTGAAGTTGACATGACAACGAGATGTTTGTAACAAAGAATTTTATTTTTTATTGTTTTACAAAGCTATTGTTTAATTTTATGAGATAATATTTTCAATTTAAATTTGTGTAAAAATTTTTAATGTAAAAAAAAAAAATAAAATAAAAAAAAAAAAAAAAAAAAAAAAAAAAAAAAAAAAAAAAAAAAAAAAAAAAAAAAAAAAAAAAAAAAAAAAAAAAAAAAACAATGCAGGCGACAAAATTAAACTGGGTCACGACCTCAATTTGTTGTAACATATATATACATCTATTGTTACACCCTGAACCTCCTTTTTTCTACACCAGAAATATAAAATTTTCGTAACGATCGGATGTCCCATCAAAATCACAATTTCTTTTTATTACAACACATAAAATGGAAATGAATAAACTTCACCGGGGGCTTTACAATACCAGAGACAAAAATTAACAGTAAAAAACGAATAAATAAAATTTTTTTTTCTAATCTATTTGGTAAACATAATGATTTTTCAAACATAAAAATAGCCAACTCAACAAAAATAGGATGAAAAAATCTTTAGTTTATTTAATCCGACTTTTTGCTTCTTCAACTTCAATTGAAGCATCAACGACATTATTTTTTAAAACTTTTTTCTTATCAAGTTTATTGTTGTCTGTGTTGTCTGCATGTGAAATTCAATTATCATTGAAATAATTGGATTTTATATGAAATTATACTGTCGATATCAAAAGGTAATACATTATTTTTCAACAATTTATTTGTAATTTTATCTTTTCCATTTGTTTACCCCTCGATTTATAAATACACTGAAATATATATCATCTTGTTATGGATTTTTTTCTTTTGTCTAAAAACATATTAAAAGTATGTGAGTTGTTGAATGTCTTTAGGGGAGAAAAATAAATAAATATTTGTAGACCTTTAATCAAGTTCGTCCAAGGTTTCAACCTGAATTTACGTACCGGATATCAAAGCCTACATAGTGCTTTGGAGGCCACGTAATTGTCG
>JAPYYR010000288.1:0-38544 GCA_030523065.1 Aphidius colemani | reverse complement strand
AAGAACTGTCTCATTGAAGTGTAAATAAATATTATTATTAGTTAAATTATTATTATTAATTTATTATTATTAACAATTTATTGTTATTAATAATTTATTAATTTTTTTTTCATTATTTATTATTTTTTATTAAAATTTCCATTAAGTTTTATTCTATATTTGGCTTCCATAAATATGTATGTATTTTCATCTTCAATTTGTATTAACTTTTTTATAAAAAAAAATAACATATATTTGTTGTATGTTTAATACAACAAGAAGAAAATAATTTGAAAAATAATTACTTGTTTAAAAGCCGTGTTATCATCAAAACATATAAGCATTCAAACAAGTTGTACGTTATTCCGAAATAAATTGAACACGAGATTGAAACTTTGTGGTTTTCATTTGTTATTTTAAATAAATTTTATGTTTGCAACCAGAAAAGTACATAAAAATCTGGTTAAATTTTGAATATAATTACAAAATAATACAGTGTAATACGTAGAATTATTTCCATCATAATTGTGCAACAATTTTCTTATAGATATTATCATCTAGACCCTTGTCATATCTCATGGCATTCTTGAGCCTATAAGTATGATATTCACATCCAAAATGATGAGTGCCTTAATTACTCATACTTGAGAGAAATATCCTTCAAGTTGTCCTACAACATAAATCGATTAATCTCGTATCACATACAAAACATATATCTGAGTAGATGATATTACATAACATGTCTAAATCAAAAGTAACATGATAGTTTGATTGAATAATACACATGTAATTATATTTATGATGAAAAGATAGATAAAGTAAAATTGATAAATTCAATTTGATTCAACTTGTTGGTTACGATTGTATATAATGCTGTTGATGGTGCAAACAGTCACTACTTGAATAATAATTTCCATCAATTGTGCAGGTGTTTGTATGTATTTTGTTCAATAAATATATTCGTTGATGGACAACAATGTCAATTGTGATATTTCCCACTTCTATGGTGAATACATTTATCAAGACAGAAGCATCTTCATGAATATATTACGACACATAACCTGTCAAGGTTTGATGCGTTTACAGGACAATCGATTGATGGCCTTTATGCCCTAACAATTGGTGAATACTAGTGTATGTAATTAGTGGTAACATCAACATTCTGAGGTCTCATTATTCATTGTCAATTTTATATTAGAAAATTTTTTTTTAAATTAAAAACAGGTGGTTTTTTTATTTTTTTAAAAGATGTAATTAAATAATTAATAAATTTATAATTATTTATAGAAAATAAATTATTAGCTTGTTTAAATTTTAGATAAATGTCGTTTTTAAATTTTTTTTATTCCATTTTTAATTTAAGGGCACTTGAATATGCGAAGCTCAAGTAAGCCATTGAATGAAATTTATACTGTTGGTAATTCAAACTTCAAAAAGAATTTATTTTTAAGTGATGTTTGAAGGATAAAAAAAAATAAGCACACAAAATCAAAAGAATAATTAGATATTTATTTAAAGGTATTTAAGTGTTCATAAAATAAAACGGAAAATAAAAAAATATAATTGACAGGTTTATAAAAAAGTACGGTTGGTATTGAGATAAATCTCTGTTGAAAACCTTTGATAAAAAATACTGTAGTGTAGAATTACATGGAGCAATTTATCTAGAAGCTATCGAGTACTATTTTTATCGTAACTTTTAAAATATAAAATAATTGATGTCAATGACAAATGACGCTATACTGATAGCATGGTTTCGAAAAAAATATTTTACAATCAATCAAAAATTTGTCGTGTTTTTTTTTTGCTAAATCAAATTTTCATTTTCAATTTTTTTTTTATATTCTATCGTTAAAAAATTAATAAACCTTTTTATGATAGTTTTTCTTTTTTTAATAAAATTTGTTTAATGTTGTGTAAAAGTAAATTTATTTGATAATAAAATCGCATCATTTAATTATAATTTTTAACTTTTTTAAATTAATGTAATAAATAAAAGCTTATAAGCATAAAATTGATTAAAAAATTATCAGTAAATATTTTGTGAATGAAATCTTAATCACAATAAACAAAAATATTATAGTTTTATCATCATAGATTTTTTCAATTTACAAATCATTTTTACGTTCAAGAGAACAGCTTAAAACAATATTACATCTTGTATTTATTTTTTAAGTGCAGTGCCATCATATCAAAATTTCTTTTGTACAACGTTACTTCAAAACGACCCAGTAATTCTTTGAGCAATATCACGAAGAGATATTTTGTTTTAAAAAGCTACACTTGAATTTTTTTTACAGCACAAAACTTGCTTTGATGCTGACGTAAAATTGTTTTAATCTCACAAATTGAAAGCTTTTTCTGGATTAAATATATATATATTTACGACATCATCACTATATTCTGATAATTAATTGGTATGTTTTATGTGTTTATAAAACCACAAAGATCCTGTAAGATTTAAATTAACAATAAGAAAATAACAAACAAACAAAACACAATTATTTACCTAAATAATTCTCGTACAGAACAATAGTTTGTCTCTCAACAAAACTACATTTGTACTGATGATATCATTTTGAAATTAATATAATTAGTTGATTTATAAATAACAAGACAATAAAAAAATAAAAAATCACTTAAAACTAGGATAAAAAATATAGCAATTACTGCAAGCTCAGTGAAAATCTCAAGGGTCTTTGTTATGAAATGAAAACGTGACAACAGTAATTTGATCACATCACTTGTTTTTTTCTTTATTAATTTTTAAATTTATTTATTTCAATCTAGTTTATAATTGAAAAAAAATTTATATTTTATTTTTTCTATTCATTGACAATAGATAATAATTAAAAAATTATTAATGTAGAGATTTTTAATTGATTTGTATTTTGTTTTTAGGTTGCATGGTTGCAAGTTAACACGCAAACAATTCTGACAATTGCGACACATGTTATCACAAAAAATCATCGGATATCGGTATCACACAGTGATCACCGGTGGCATTTGCAAATTCGGGATGTACGAGAGAGTGACCAGGGGGAATACATGTGCCAGATAAACACCGACCCTATGATAAGCCAAGTTGGTTACCTAAAGGTCGTAGGTATGTATCAATCAATTCACTGTAATTTAGTACTGTTACAATTTACATCAATTTATATTCATGTTTAATTTTTTTTTATACTTTTATTATCATTATTTTATTGATATTAAATTACAAATGAAATTTAACATTTTTAAATGCCAAAATAAATTTGTATTTTAATCATTTTAAATTTGTGATTTTATTTTAAAAAATAAATTACTTTTTGAAAGGTTACAATTATTTTTAATAATCGAGATTTAATTTATATTTATTTTCGTATAATTTAACTTGGATATTATTATTTCCATTTGGGATTTTTAAATTTAACATTCTATTTTTCATATAATTTATTTTGAATTTTTTAAGTTTATTAGAATATTGTGAAAGCAAAAAATTTATTTTTAATATTTTTTATTTCAAGAAATTTATTTATATGAAAAATATTAAAAATGTATCATCTATTTCAGTACCTCCAGATATTCTTGATTATCCTACCAGCACAGATATAATTGAACGAGAAGGAAACAATGTAACTCTACGTTGTGCTGCAACTGGATCACCAGCTCCAAATATAACATGGAAACGTGAAACAAGCGGATTAATACCACTACCAACTGGTGAAGAAGGTAAATTATAAATTAACAAAAACTATTGAGTTTCTCTCAACTATTTAAATATATATACTTTACAAAATTTAATATTAACAGCTAAGAAAATTTATCCATCAGTGAGAGAAATAATCTTCTTCACTTATATGCAGATTAAAACATGTTTAAAGTGTAAATATATATAGCACATATATACTGTATACAGTTGAATAGTTTTGTTAGATAACTCCTAAATTGTAATCTAAAGAGTCACACAATTTTGGTAAAATTGGTACTTTGTAACAGAATAGGCAAGTTTGCGTGTACTAGTTCCATTGCTTCGAGGGATACAAATCGATTCAAGCTCGTACTTGTATTCCAAACATTATGTTCTTCAACTTTACAAGTAAAAAGAAAATAACAAAATAATAAAATACAACAAAGAATTCCAACTATATTGAAATAGATTTATTAGTTTCATATTTATTAGTTGAGATGAAAAAAAATGATCCAACAAAAGATTTGTTGATGGTTTTTTTCTTTTGTAATTAATTGAAATCATTAAAATAAAATATTTTACAATATTTTTCTATAAAAATAAATTCAAAAATAATTTACAATTAATGAAGCAAATAATATAGAAATTTGAAATAAATTATTTTATAAATATTTAGTCTTTTTTAATCTTTTAATATATTTTTTTTCTATTCATCAATTGAATTTAATCTTGGAACTCAATCATTAGTCTGTTTCAACTTAATACTGATATCAATTATTTTTTTTCGTTTGATCTATGGAACCTTTTCTTTGCTCATTTATTAATTTGTTCTTTTTATTGCTTTTATTCAACAGTAGGTATATTTGATTTAGCACCAGAGAAAATGCTGTACATTATTACTTGTACTGGGAATCACGCTAGGATTTAAATTAAATAGTTTTTGCTATTTTGTGCCACTGTGGTCGCGTCGTGGTTATGGTGGTAGTAAACATGAATAATCTAACGAGCAAGAAGTTAGTCAGATGGACATTGCAATCTTCTGACCCAGTTCTCTTCGATGCCTGCATTTTGAAAATTAACTTATTTCTTTAGCAATTAATTAATCATCTGTATTATGAAAATAGTATATATTTTTTTTTTTCATTATAATTTTTGTTGATTGCAAATACACAATTCAATAATCAATGTAGCATTCACAAACATGATAAAACACATTATATAGTATGTGTAGCAATGACACTTGAATGTCAGGTTGAAGTGTGAAACTTCAGTAAACATGTACTTGTACATTAACAGTAATTCACTGCAGTACAACTTGTGTGAAGATGGTGACTTGAAATGAGACATAAATGAGATACAAAATTGAGACACAAAATTGAGACACATTTCCTCTAATTTCTTGAATAAAATATTTAAACTTGTGCTTAATATTTAATTTAACTAGACACTATCCATTTAATCATTTCATATTTTATTTAATTTTATTTTATCCATATTTTTTTTCATTTTTACAAGTTTGGGTTTTAACTTTTTATGTTTTGTTGTTTCTCGGCTGATTGATATATGCCTCAAGGGTTTTTATCTGTGATAGACATAAACATGAAGAAAAAATATGAGATAAAAGAATTGAATAGATATAAAAACTAAAAGCATATAATTAAGAATTTTTTCGTTGGAAAATTAATTATATTTTTTACACGAAAAAAAAATTTATCCTAGGATTTTTTGATGGTAATGATTGTTATTTTAATCTATATTTTTCATATTTTATTTTAGTCGTCAGTGTGAATGGTACAGTTTTGAACATAACCAGAGTAAACCGACTTCACATGGGAGCTTATCTGTGCATTGCATCAAACGGCGTTCCACCAACTGTCAGCAAACGCATTATGCTCATCATTCAATGTGAGTATTATGAAATTTCTCGACTTGACAGTAACGGCTCAACTCTAATTGTGCAATCTTTTCAAGAACACATTAAGCCTCTTGAAGAAAGAATGGAAAATGCTCAAAAAAAAAAAATTTGCTCTTTCTGTTTTTTCAAAATACATAAGTATAGCTGCATACATGGTTTTTTTTTTATTATTTTTTTAATAAAAATAAGTCTCAAGAGGCTTGTAATCTTCTACAGATAGTTTGTCGACTGAAAAAAAATACTGCTAAGCATTACATTCATACTCCCATGAGATGTGATTCAAATAGTTCATAGTAAAGCTCTACTTTGTTCATATTTACTTGATGATTATATTATCAAAATGCCAACTTTAATTATTCGATATTTAATTTTAAGAATGTTTTTTCAGTTCCACCAATGATCACGATATCAAATCAGCTGGTTGGTGTACAAGAGGGTAAAGATGTTATATTAGAATGCCACTCTGAAGCATATCCGAAATCAATAAATTATTGGACCAATGCAAACAACACGATTCTTTCGAATGGTAAATATTTTATTCACTTTATTTCTTTCTTTTATACCATACATTTTTCACTACAATGTGAAATAATTTTTTTATCCAACACACAAATGAACAAGTATTTTTCAATCCACTGATAATTTCTTCAAACCCACAAATATCTTTTCAACGTACACAAAATCTGAATAGTTCGAAATCCAAATAATTTGAAACCCAAATAGTTCGAAATTCAAAAAGTTAAATCTAAGTCATACAAAAGTTTAATTCTATCTCCAATTTTCAAGTGTTTTTCGAGAGAAAAAATAGATGGTAAAAACAAAACTTTTTATTTAATTATCATTTTCAACGTTTTTATGAAAATTTTCGATTTTAATTCTGCAAATAGACTTGAAATAAATTACCATATGAATTTGAAGATACAACAAGACACAAAAAATATAAAACATAGTAGAAATTACCATAATAAACATGTGTGTAATTATTTGGAATTAGATTTCAAGTTATGCGTAAAATGAATCGAAATTCCAAGTAGTGATTTGTGGAAAACAATTTATATAAGGCAAGGACAATTAGGCCTTGTTGATGTGTATGTTAGTGAACATACATGCATATACAATAACACAGGTGCACATTAATAAATCACTAGTTTCGTTAGTGCTGCTGATTTCTACTTGTACCCACATATATATATGAAAACTACTTTGCAATTTCTACGTTTGCAATAGACGCAACAAGAAACAGCATCGCGTATTATGCAGATGCTGATATCGTTAGCTAATTAGTGTGGTTAGAAACTCCATACAATACTTACTCGACTTGTGTATTTATTCATCTTCTCATCTAGATCAAAAAGAGGGAATCAATTTATCCTTATAATGGATAAAATAATTTCTTGCTTTATTATTTATTTATTTAAAAAAATAACTCAAAAATTCATATCAATTTTTGGCTGTATATATTTGTGATCAATATATTACAAATATTTTTATGCTCATCTAAATGAGACTCTAAATACACCCAGTTGATAAATTAAATTTATTTGCTAATATAAATAATGAATTTTAAATATATTTTTTATTTAATTATATTTATGTGTTTATTTTTAAAATTTTCATTCTTATTTTTTTTACTCCTAGTTAACATTTTAGATTATATTTTGTATGACATTATTATATAACTATGTAAGGCACAAAAGTGGAAGTAATTTAATGTGAAACGTTAATTTTCTTTAGATGACAAAAGCTCTACGGACCCAGTGTGATGCCTGTCGCTCCCATGTACCCTCTCGGTATAAAAACTCGTCTCAATTGCATAAAAATTATAGGTCAAGTTTAAAAATAAAATAAAAAACTTGGATTTTTTATATTTTGGTTAAAAGTTTTGTATTGTTTTTTGTTATTTTGTTGAAAATTGTATTGCAGTTGGATCATAATGCCCATGGGTACCTTCAAACTGTTATTGGTTATTTCACAGTGTGAATTGGAAGAATCAGAAAAGCTTGTGCATTTGTCGTTTTCCAAGCAATCAGAGTTTACACTTGAGGTTATTTTTTACGATAATGAAGTCATTACAAAGATACATTAAAGCCCATACTGACAAAACGAGTATGAACGAAAGGGTAAATGAAAAAGGGGTGAACGAAGAATGAAACTATGATGTGGGATCAATAGCAAAAAATAAAATTAAATAAAAATAGTGAGACTATGACAATAAGCTATTTTTAAAGTCTCGTTATAAAGTCGTTTTAAAAATTATACATGCATATATCGTTATATAAAAAGAGCTTTTTATAATTAAAATAAAAAGACAAAATTATTCCGCAAATTAAAAAAAATATAAACGAACATATAAAATGTATGGAATATGATTTTTTTTATTTTTTTATTTTCATAATTTCATAAGAAAAAGCAATTTCATATATACGATAAGAAAATTTCTGAATTTTCAACGATTTGAGTAGTGTGATATTTCTCAACCCAGATTTCTTTTCTACACTTTTGTGTGTGCTTAGATCGTAGTTCAACGTCGTTAAACTTTTTCATCTTCTTTTCAAACTCTAAGCCGATAAAAGTTTTTCATTCGTTTGTAAAGGGGGAGAAAAGATGAGTAAAAAAAGGAGGAGAAGGTGGTTGATTCACCATCAGACTGACGCCACACTCTATAAATGCATTCTTCCGGTTGAAAAGTTTGTCTGTCTCAGGAGTGAACAGCTATGCACTTGGTCCGCCCATGATTATTTGAATTCAAAACTTCACTTCGTTTTGATAAACGTTTTTTCTTGTTGTTGTTGTTGTTGTTGTTGTTGTTTAAGATATATATTTTTTATTTTTTTCTATTTTTAGTTTATCATATTATTAAAAAAATTTTTCATTCAATTATTTAATTAGGTACGTGCTTAAAAACTTCTTTCAAAATATCATTATATTTCTACTCTGATTTTTATAAAAAAAAAAAAACATTTGTACATTGATCATCAAGAATTTCATGCACGTTTTTAATTCGTGAATCCTTCAAGGTTCATACATCTATTTTTTTTATTTTTTTAAAATTGTATTTGTGCACAAAATACATTGCTCTGTCCCATCCAATATACTGATACTTCTTTAAAAAGTCTCTTGCATCGAAAGCAAGTACGAGAATGATTCAGATGAAAAGGCTTCTTTTTCCATTTCAAATGGAAAACGCGTACAATGAGCACTGCTCGATTTCGCGCATTCGTGCACATTTATATCAACTAAAATATCTAGTTTTTTTTTCTACCCAAAATGAAAATCATTTCTACAGTATATATTTTCTAATACTCAGATAATATATGTACCTTGTGCTTATACATATCTACGAAATGTATATACTTATAAAGCTACTCTCCGAGGTTTTGCCTCTTTCCTTTATCGCCACAATTTTCCTTTTTTTTTTTCTTTATCAGTTCATTAAATTTTCAAAGGTTTTATATTTGCTCTTTATTTCTTTATTCAATTTTCTGGATGAATAATTTTGTTTATTTATTTTTATTCTTTCAGATGATAAGTACGAGTCTTCTTTCTCAGACAATGTACATATGGATGCGTACAAAGTTCATATGAAGCTAAAAATACGGAGAATTAAATCATCCGATTATGGATCATACAAGTGTATTTCAAAAAACTCACTTGGCAGTACTGATGGAACAATCAAAATATATCGTAATTAAATTTTTTAAATATATATTTTAATTAATTTTTTTTTTTTAAATTAAATTCAATTATTTTTTTACTATTGAAGTTTTTAATTATTTTCATTATTCCAATTTAAATTATTATTATATTTGGTCATTCATTTAATGCGAAAATTGACATGCAAGAGTTCATTATGACAATCATATTTATTTTTCGGTGAAAATATATATAAAATATTTTATGAAAAAATATTTAAAATAATTATTTTATTACATTTACATAATTTTGAAAATATAATTCACAAAATTATATTTATATTATTTTTCTCATCATGAAAAAAAGAAGATATAAAATATAAAAATAAATTGAATTAATACTTTAATAATTCTCATGTACCCATAGAATAATAGTTACTATTATTTTTATAAATAAAAAATTATTTTCTTACTTTATTTATCTATCAAGAGTAAAACTTCACTTGCAATATTATTTAATTTTTATATATCCAAGTTGGTGGAAGAAAAAACATGATAAATAAATGAGAAAAAGTAAATTTAAAAAACAAAAAAAAAATGTATTGTGATATAGTGAAAATCACGTTCACGAAGGCGTATCGTTTTTCGTGCCTCAGGCTGCTTGTTGAAATAAGTCTGATGCAGTGGAAATGCGAGAACTCTATAGCAACTGGATACAGTTATATACATGCAGAGTCCGATCAAAAGTTTAGACAGATACTAACACGAAATTTGTAGACATCGTTTTATCCAGAATTATATTTCTGTGGGGCTTATTCCAAAAGGCACTTGGAGTATAGTAAACTTTCTAAACTATTAAGTGATTTTTTTTATTTTAATTTTTCTTTTCATTTCACAAAAAAAAATACAGAGGTTTTCCGTAAGACATCATAATATGATCTTTTTATTTTCATGATATTATTCGGAAATAATAGCAGTATAATCATTGTATCTTTTTTCATTACGAAAAAGAAAGATAGAAAAAAAAAAAAGGTTGCCCATGGCTATGTGCCAAAGATGATACGCATCACAAAGTTTTTCACTATATAGTCGACCAAATACGTTCACATTTGAGCACGAATCGTTGCTTAAATTTATTGCTTCATCTTATATCATAAATCCTGTCTAATTTGCTGAAGTTTAATGCCTTTTGGGTAATTTTTAAGTAGCAACAGCTGGATAGTTGCTTGATAATATTTAATATATTTCTTCTTAAACAAAAATGGATATTATTTTTATCACTACCATTCAATACAATCAAATTTATCACTTTTCTTGTCATAAACATTAATTTTCCATTCATCATACTCTGCACATTCCTAAATTGAACAAAATAGTTAATACGACCATAGAACATGTAATCACCCTCAAATCTTTAACAACGATAGGGAGAAAACGTCAAAAAAAAAACGCCTATACTTGCTTATCTCTGGATTATATTGAGTTTGATAAAATGCTTAAACTGGGGTAAAAGAAAAAATATAAGTCAATGAATTTATTTGCTCTTTTCTTGGCGTATCAAAGTGCTTTCTGAGCAACGACAAGTTTTTTTTTTTTTTTATTTTATTTTGAATGAAGAAAAGGAAATGAATAAAAAGAAAATCTCCCCCGTCTTGTGATGGTTGGTATAAGATCAATGAGTGAAAAATGCATCCAATGCGAAATCAAATGATCGTCGTACATAGTAGAAGCAATTCTTCTACTTGGCGATAAGGAATACAAGAGAAAACGTTGACTCAAGATAAATGGAGTTTGAGTTGAGTTGAAAACTGTGATTGTCAAGTGTCCAAGCATTCATCTTAAAACTACTTTTCAAGTCAACATTTTATTACATAAATTAACTAAACTACAAAATAAATATTAGATGAAATTGATCATCCCTATTCAGCACGAGTCTTAAGTTTTATAATTAAAAGCTGATATTCAGAATAGCTTATTTTAATTTCTCAGTTGTTTTCTTTTTTGTTTTTTTCCTTCGTTTTGTATTATCTTAAAACTATTGGCTATTCAAGTGTCTATTATTGAAGGCACACAATTCAAAATCTTTTTTCATGTGGTTTCTTGAAGAATTCAAAATAATTTCTATATTTTAAGGAACTGAGCCACCAACGACAAAACCAACAACAACAACAACAACAACAACGACAACGACAACGACAACACTGATGCCTACAGTAATAACAGGTAATCAAAATTTTAAATAACGATAACTTATTACTCCATTTATATAAAAAATTCAGCATATAGAAGAAGGAGGTTTAAATAAACAGGGTGTCTAAATGAGCATATGTTTTTCCAAATTTATTTTATTTTTTTCTTCCTAATCAAGAAAATATATATCTAGCCAACCAGCTTCTCCTTATTTTCCAGAAAATATTTTAGATACTATTGAATAAACATTTCTAAAAATTATTACCGGAAATTTTGTAGAAAAACTACATAAAAATGATCGCTCAAATTTCGTTTGTAAAAACGAAATTTTACATTGAAGAAAAAAGTGCTCATTTCAAAGCCCTGCTAATTTGAGACCCTATATTTTTTGTATCCTCGGGTTTTTATTGAGGGTATTTCATTCATTTTTCTAGTTGAAAAAAAACCAAGATCACGTATCAAATCAACATCTACAGTATCGACAAATATCAATGAAATAATAAATGTCTTGAATACATCGAGCAATGAAAAACGAGGTAAGAGCTAATGTATAATTTTACAAAATATACTACATGTGTTTTTTCTTTTTTATCTTGGCATTGAACCAATTGATAATGTGTGTTGATTTGCACTTTGCTACATAAGCCTTCGTTCTATTTTTATGATTGACCTATATATTCAAAATTACACCAAAAAGTATACTCAATAAAATACGCAAATATAAATTTATACTGTAAATTAACTGAAGATTTTTTTATTATAAAAAAAAAAATAGTTAGACATGTTAAAAGATAAAAAAAATATGAAAAAATCAGGTCACATACAAAAGTTAGTTGCGACTTTATGTATAATGTACGTTTTTATATTTAAACTTTTTCTTTATAAAACTCATTAATCCATGTGGTTTAAAAAGTAAAATACATATATATTCATTAATATTATAAATTAAATTGTTATTATTTTAATTAACAGGTGCACAGTTACGTGAAAAACCAAAATACGAAGAAAAACATGGAAGAAATCATAACATTATTGAAAAATCACCTGATAAAACTGCACAGTCAATGTCGTCATCAAAAAGTTGTGCTGCAATTTATTTATTTTCAAATTATCTCGCAGTTGTATTCATTATACTGATGAATATCATTTTTTAATTCAACTCATAAATAATATAATTAATATTGTCTCTCTACATATAAACACTATTTTATCAGGGAACAAACTTGGAGGACTAAACAGAAAATTGTATCACATGATAAAATTTAGAAAAGAAAAAACAATTGATAAGACCTATTTGTAAAAGAAAACAAAATATCTATCGGTTATTATAAAAATCGAGAAAAAAAAACATAGTAATCATAACAAGCATGTACTTTCCTAACGATTAAAATAACACCTAAAAAAAAAAAAGCCAATATTGTAAATACAACGTTATTCGTTTGAAATAATAATTTTAAATAAATTGCACAATAAAATAAAAAAATGATGGTATGGTCATTGAAAATTTGTAAATAATAAGACAAAATGAATTAGCATATATTGAAAATATCATTGAATAAAGCAACGATAATTTGTAAATAAAAATATAAACTGGATAACAAAATTTATCGTTGTTGCGATTCATAAATATGTCAGCTGTATATATTTGTATCTGATAATTGATAATGTATCAACTGTGTTTTTATCCTGAAAATTTTAAATTATCAAATGCACAGAATTATAAATATACAGTTAGGTGTGATATCAATCAATTGAATTAATTTGTTGATGTAATATCTCAAATGTTAATTGAGATATTGCATATGGAGGAATTTTGCTTTATATCGTAGCGTATTAATAATAAATTTAAAATGTGAATAATATTGCAATAAACAGGATAAAATATCACAAGTATTCTAGAGATTGATGTCTTTTTTTTTCATGGATATGCATCAACAGGGTTAGTTGTTGTCATCTAGATATAATAAAATTGTGTGAAAAATGTGTGTGCGTATTTGAAAGAAAAAAATGATGTTAAAAATAGTAATGTTTTATTTTATAAATAATTTATTTCGTTATGTTTTATATTATTTTAAGCATCCAGCTTTGTCGACAAAAAAAAAGCCTCTTTTAAAACTCATGACTTTAATAATTTACAAAGCTAAAAACAAAGTATTAATTATTTATACTTAAAATTAAAAAAATATAACAAATAAAATGTCATAATAATTTGTTTTTGATAAAAGCTTTTAGAAATGTTTTAATTAATTTATTTAATTTTAAAAAGTTAAGGATTAAATATTTTTTTTTCCAATTTTGTTAAATTAATTGTAAAACATTGTTTATTGTTGTTTCATTCAATTCAGTATTATTAATTATAAAACCGTTATAAATTAAGAAGAATTATATTCAAAATAATTTATTAATAAATGAATGGAAAATTGTTTATTGTTATTGATAAAGTGTGAATGTTTAATATTTTTTTGATGAAATTTTTCATAATAACTGTAACGTACTGAGTGTACTGAGTGTATATAAATTTAAGTTTAATAAAAAAAATTATAATGATAAATTAAATGTAACATTGTATAATAATAATAATGAGATACCTTTATGAAAAGTGTGTTTTAATATCATGCTCAGAAGAAATTCAATTAATTATTCTTTGAAAAAAGAATTTAAAAAAGTAAAATAAATGAGAAGAAGTGAGTAATATAATAAAAATTAAAATGCAATATCGATTGAAAATTTGATAGTAATTGGGGCTACTCTATTTTGATGATAGAAAGTAAATTTACAAAAAAAAAAAAGGTAGAGTACTTAATATTAATATACCAAGTTATAAAAGACAGTCATTTTGTATATGGTAGATAATTAATTCAAACACCTCCTAGACAAATGAATTAATATGACAAGAAGAGTGTTAAAATTTATGATGAAATTGTTACTTGCATGGAGTAGAAAACTATTGAATAATTTATATTTATAATACTAGATTTTTAGATGATTATGAGAACAAGGAATATAAGAAAATTAATAATAATTGATATGGGATATTAAATTTAACAAAATTTTTGAATATACAGTATTTTATTTACATTTATAATTTCTAGTTGTTGTACAAATATAGTAGTATGTTAGTATTTTCCACTCAATCATGCTATGCAAATGAAACTGTGGGTATTTTAATTTTTCATATTTCATTTGCAATTAATAATATAATGAACAGAAAAGAAATTTATTATTTGAAATCGTTCACATTGTAGTTTCTACTTTACTTGATTTTATTATACTTGTACACTGGCTTACCGACTGTGAAAATTCATTCGACGAATTTTCCAGTATGACGCACTGTTGGAAAATAATTTTCTTCTCGATATCAATTATCATGAGTTTATTTTTCCATTCAAATTTTATATTCGATATTCTGACAATTATAAAACACACAAATATTGAATTCAAAAATTAACCAATTGTTAGATAAATAATTACTTGGTGAAAAATAAAAAAGATTTTTATCTTTATTATTTGATTGAAATATAATTACACTTAGTAAATGTATTTTTAGAATGATATTTTTGAAATCAATCATTTGTGACATTTTAATTTCATTTTTTCTGAAAGTTTTATTATAAATTAACTTAATCTATGTAGACTAAAGTTACTTATAAAAATTATATGCTCATTTTTCTTTTCACATATTTTTCCTTATTAAAAAATTATACATAGATTCTTTTGTTTGTCTTTCAAAATCTGGATTTAAAAAAAGGTGGATTAAAGAAAAATTAATTAACTACAATTCCATAAAAAACAAAAAAAAATGTATTAAAATTTATTAGAATCGAAATTTCATTGAACAAAACATTTCATTAAAACTAAATTAGAAAAAAAAAAAAAGAATTATTCGACTCAATAGCCGAATATTTTATCAACAGTGCGTCGAAAAATTCTTTCAATCAAAAACTTCCATGTATTTTTTAATAAATTTTTCATTAATTTCCCCTAGTATTCTAAAGACCTACAATATTCAATTTGCACATGATCGCTTCTTTTAGTCAGCATCATCAATCGGACAATCCCCATTATACAAATTCATTTTTACAGT
This sequence comes from Aphidius colemani, assembly GCA_030523065.1. Classification (NCBI taxonomy): domain Eukaryota; kingdom Metazoa; phylum Arthropoda; class Insecta; order Hymenoptera; family Braconidae; genus Aphidius; species Aphidius colemani. The sequence goes on along the minus strand of JAPYYR010000288.1, from coordinate 23,071 downwards.
CTAGTGATTCCAAGTATGAATCATTAAATTGAGATTAAATAAAACTCACATCATTTTATTTGTTAATTCCTTTGAATTATATTCTCTCCCCTATCGTTGTTTATTTATTTTTATTTTTTTAAGTTTTATTTTTACGATATTACTTAGGTATATAACAACTTTACATTAAATCATATCAAACAATTTTTTATTTATTTTATATATCTAATATTCATGGCGAAAAATTGAATTTTAAAAATAGTAAATAAATAAAATTATAGACAGTTATACACTCTATCGTGTGAACGTACAATGTACAAAGTATAGATATCGCCAGTCAATAAATCATAGCATTTGTCTTATCTTATACACGGTTTTTATGTAAATTCATTTACACGTACTGTTTCATCCATCATCTTTAATAAAGTAAGAAAAAAGAATTTCATTATATCGTTATGATAAATTAATGTATCAATTAATTTTCTTTGATTAAGTTTATTAGTCTGGGAAGGTGTAAGGCACCATTTAATAAATTATTATATCCATAAATTTTAATATATATATATCTGTAATTTTTATTATACCGCTGTTTTATATTGCTACCATATTCATTTATTTATTTGTTTATTTTATTAGTTTTTATGATTTATTAAAAATTTTTTAATTCAAACATAGGATTCGATACTTCAATGTTACAAATTTTCAATAAAATTATTTAAATAATTTTAAAAACTATTTGCTACGAACACTTTTATTAATTTCATATTGTTTTATTTTATTTAAATAATTTGCAAGTTTGTAATTAGCATTTTAATAATTACTCTTTAATACTTGAAATGAAAAAGTTAGAAGAAAAATTTTTTCATCAAATTTCAAGTTATTACGAGTTTTTCAAAGTTTGTTTTGATTTTTATTGTTATTATTTGTTTTTATTTTTCATCGATGGTAGTATGAATCCTGTATTACGATAGAATTAAAAATTTTCAAATAAAAATTCATTTAATTTAACTGGCGGTAAATGTTTTTTGTTTATTGATGAAATCGGTGCGTGTAAATGTATTCTTAATTTAATTAACATTTATTATTATTTTGTTTAATTTTAAATGACTAGTTTTATTGTTCTTGTATTTGCGCGCACTGCACTTGTCAATTTGTTTATTTACAAATGTCAAATATTTTTAAATCGTAGCACAATTTAATATAAATTTATTCTTTAAAATGTTCACATTTTTAACAACACTGTAGAGATTACAAGCTCACAAAAATCATCCACATGCACTATTTACGTTTGTACAATATTTTTTATTTATTTATTTGATGTTTTTTCATTTGAGTACGTAATTTGAAAAAAAAAAAAACACTATTTTAAGTGCATTACAATGTTAATTTGTCAAACTATATATATTTTTTTTTTATAATTAAATTTTAACATTTCACAAAATTGTGATAAGTTGGAAATTATTTTTTTGCGTTGACAAACTTTTAATTGAAAATACTTATATTAATTTTCAAGCTGGATGAAATATATGAAGTTGTGGATGATGATGAAAACAATATACCAATGCAAATGATAATATTACACACAAAATATTGCAATTTTTATTTGTCGCATTTGAGTCATCATCGTAATCTTCATCACCATCAATAGTATCCTTTCGACCACGAAGTTTCAGGTCTATAAAAAAGTTTAAAAAGTTCCCTTCCTTAATTATTTGCCATAAGACATTAATTTATTTGAATAAATAAAATGCTATTAAAAATAAAAATTATTTTTGTACTATTCTGCTTAACTTATTAAATAACACTTTGCCTGATCTATTTTTATTTATTATTTTATTTTATTATTATTATTTATCTATCTATTTTATATAAATTAAAAATATTGAAATTATAATTTGAAAAAAATACCTTGTTCTTTCAGAATATCTCGTTTACCTTCAATCAAATTGTTACTTGTATTTTTCCTCAATTTACCTGAAATAAAAAAATTAAATTAAATACAAAAATCATTAAACAGAATGTGCTATTTTATTTAATCATTTTAATTTAAGTATAAAACTATGGATTTTTAAAATTACACCTATAAAATATTTTAAATTTCCAAGAACTCATTAGTAAACTTTTAGGAGTGTATTTGGTAGAATCACAGCTTAAACATGATTTTATTTATATATATCTCATTGCCCTTATCAAAAATGTTTTATATACAAAATGAGTACTTTAAGCCTTCATATTATAGCTCTATAAGTTGGCTCATTTCAAAAGTACCCCAACTTGGCTATCATACAAAATTGACCAAAGTCTATCATGATTTTGGAGTATCGTAAACTTCAAACTTGATAAATATATATTTTACATGTATAGCGATATCGTATTTATAGTTAAAAAAAAATAATATACAAAACCTAAACATAAACTGTAATGATTTATCATGAAAAATAATGTTTCCTAATTTTCATTTCTTTTTTTCTATTGATTTTTCAAGACAGTTTTATTTTAAAATTGAAAAATAATTCTGACCTTATATATTTTCGGGTTTTTTTAATTTTAACAAAAACCTTGAGATACTTTTTTACTTTTAGCAACTGTACAAGTGTTATAATATAAATAAAATTATTGAATTTACATTATCACTTTATATAATTAAAAAGTGAGTAACATAAAAATGTAAATTAAAATCCGAAAGAAAAAAAAATTCGATAAAAAAATGACTTATTATGAAGAATTACGTGCATTAGAGATAGAAATAAAGTTGATATATATATTTTACCAAGCTGTGTATTCATATGGTACCTGATAAAAGCATTGATTAACTATAAAACAAGACTTTGTTAATATCAGTTAAAAAAAAAAATAAAAAAAACTTTTGCAAGGTGAGATTAAGCATTAAAATGTGGTGAAGAAATGAGACTATGGTTATGACGCATAGTAGCAATCAAATGGTTTCATACTATTGCATTTATATTTTCACACGAATATAACACAAACAGCCTTTATCAGGTCAGACTTTAATTTACCATTTTTGCATTCATATTAACACTGAAAAATATTTATGCTATATTCATTTTTAAAATTTTTTTAGCTTCTCTATTTTACTCAGTAAGTACATGGCATATAAAAAAAAAAAAAAGTATATTAAAATAAGAAAAATCAATTAGCATAATAAATATTTTAAATTACTTTTCCTTTTTTTTTTACACCTCAAATTTTAAACTTGAAAAAAATATATATTTTATATAAAAGTGTAATAATCAATGAGCAAAAAAAAAGGGATATACATAATATTTGTCAAAAGTTAAATTCTTCGAACGAAAATTCTTGAAAAGAAAAATAAAAAATTAACATGAATAAAATATTAAAGTTAATTCTTTTTTTTCTTTTGTAACTTGCGTTGAATTTTTTTCTTATTATTACTTTTAAATTAGTTAATTAACTTGAAATTTTTTACAGGCGTTTTTCTCTTTTCTTTCATTATAATTTTATAAAATTTTTAATGAAGATAAATATTGCTCGTCTTCAATTTAATAATTTTAAAGACAAAATATATACAGTAAGATAATATGAAAATAAAAAAGATAAAGTATTCAATTTGAAATAATGATTCACTGATTTTGTATTGTTGTCAAATCAATTTCATTCACATCCCTCTTTTTGTATTGTGTATTGTTGTAATGTCGTTTTTTTTTTTTATTCTATTTTATTTTTCACGGGTAAGATAAATATATTTGCGATTACTACAAAATATATTGTACATATACGACATAATGCGTGACTGTGATAATGCGATAACGGATACGCTTTCTCAGTTCCGGATCGACGCGTGTCAAGGATTTACATTTATATCTATGTATAAAAGACTGCGTACTATCGCCAAGTTGAAATGAATGAATCCAATATACATTGTCAAAGGGAGATTACTCGAATTTGTCGAAGAATTCAAGCGAAATGAGACATGTATTATTCTTGCCACGTGTGTGCATACTGGATGAGTTAAATATATGAGTTATATATCCAAATGGACAGGACAAGGACTGGATGACTGACTAGGTGAAGGGTTTTAAAAGCTTTGTACAACATATTCGCGTATGTATATTAATTTTTTTTTTACTTTACAAAGTACTTATTCAATTGAATCATCCTTTTTCCATTGAATGAACACATATTTTAAAATTCAATTTGTTCGAATAAATAAAATAATTTTAAATTAATTGATGCAGTTTTTTTATAATTATAAATTTTTTTTGAATTCAATTTTAACTAAAATTTATATAAATATATTATTATTCATAATTGACTGAGTATTATATGTAAAAAATTTTTTATATTTATTTTAATAGAATATTATTTATTAAAAATTAATTTATACATTTGTGAAAAAAAAAAGATGAAATGAATTTTTAATTTAATTTATGTGATAAAATTTATGTATTAGTTTTTTATATTTTAGTATCAAAAGAATGATATTAATTTGTTGAATAAATGATTGAATTTATTTTCACAATTCGTTTTTATTTTACTTTTAAAATGATTTTGATGGTTTTAATTGTCAATCATATTATAATTTTTATTATTATTCACAGTGAATAAATGATTAAATACAAAAATCGAATATTTTTCAGATATTGAAGTTCTGATAAAATTAAGTATCTGTTAATTTTATAATTTATTAATTTATATGATTCAAAAAAATTGCATTATATTATTCAGTTCATTGTCTGATTAAATTATTCCAGATTTAATGATACATATATTTATTATTTATTAAATTAACAGATAATATTGAGGAAAATTATTTCACATTATTTATTATTATTATGAATATGTAAATTGAAAATTAATCATTTATCACAGAGAAGCAAGAAATTTTAAAAAACGTTAATAATTAAATTGAATATGATTATGGAAAAAATAAAATTTTGGCAAGACTAGAGTTTTATATTAATCCACAGTATTATCGCAAATTTTCAACTCTTAAATATTTAATTAACATTAATATTTAAATTTTTTCATATTTTAATATTGGTAATATGCAAGCTGCAATATGTGACTTAACTTATTCCACATTTTCCTGAAAATATTATTTATTCAATTGTGATAAAAATTAAAAATACCAAGATAACAGAAAAATGTTATAAAAGTAATGCTTTTATGTATTACTATTTAAATAAAAATATTAACTAAGTTACTTCTAAAATAAACTTTTCTTTTTTATAATATTTTGTGGTTAACATTGTTGAATATTTTAGGGAATTTATTTTTCTGTAAAAATAATAATATTATATATCAAATAAAAAAAAAAAACAAAATAAAAACTTTAAACTAAAATTATATAGACGAAAGATAAAAATATTTATAACAAAAGCAAAAGTGCCCACAAGAAAAGCCGATCAACACATCCAACGACGAAAACTCTTCATTTTTCCAATTTTTTATATCATTTCTTTTTTTTTTTTTTCATAAAAAACTTTTACCATACTTGCCAAGATACATATACTTTCCAACAGAATGAATTCTTTTTTTTTTAAATGAACAATATGAAAATAAAAAGTATAATATACTTTTGAACTTGACTCTAAACTATAGACAATCTACTTTGAAACAATCACGCACGTTATATTTGAACAAAAACTAAAGGAGTGTAAATGAAATTTCATTTTTTTATATTTTTAAAGTAAAGAGACATTGAAATAAAATTTTTATACATATAAGAGAGCAAAGAAGTATAATTTACAATTATAATAATTTAAATTTTCAATTTTTTTCTTGTGTTTTATTAAACAACACTAAAAATATGAAAAAAAAAAAAACTGCAAATAGGACTATTCAATTTAAGTACAATGGTGCATTGTATATCTAAAGTATTTATTATTTTTTTTACCATTTTTTAATATTTATCAAGTATATTTCACAGCTTATCTGTAATCCGATTACAGTAAAATTTGCTTATTCATAAAGTTGAATACACAAAAGCATTATACTACTCTAACCATTTGTGGTTATTGTAAATAAATATTTTTTATTGTCAATTTTTAATAGGATTAAAATTGACTTTTTGTTTTGAAATTTTTGAGCAATCATATACATTTATTCTCATATACGAATAATATTTCATATTTAGAAATTCTGTTTGAATTATTTTATAACGATTTTTTCAACTAATTAGATTTCGAAATATTTGTAATTCGAATGATTTGGATTTCGAAATAACTTCATTTCGAATTATCTGTATTTCGTATTATTCAGATTTCGAACAAATTGCATTTCGAATTATTTGGATTTCTAATTTGACTAACGCGTTTGGGAAACCGCGCGATATCATAAGACTTTTTAAAGACAAAAAAACATGAACATATGAACATATCGGCTCTATATTATCCAATTTTTTCACACATTTATCGATAGTTAAATTACGCAATAATATGTTTCAATTTCAATGATATATATTCTTGTTATATAAATGTATTTACTTAATGCATATATAACCACACAAATGTTCATTAGCGTTCAAATTCTTTGGTAGAATTGTGAACGATGTTCAGTAGTGTGTTAATTTGCTTTTATGAAACAAGTATATTATTAATTTGGAAATATAAACCTATTCTCAGGTGCTCGATCCAATTAATCATCATCCCGTAAATACACCCTTATGCTAACCTATTGTAATCATAAAAGGGAGATATAAAAAAGTAATAATAGAAAAAAAATAGTCAACAATCCAGTGAGTCTACTTGTTTGAAAGTTGAAAGAGTCAGTCCTAAAGTTTTTCTTTTTTTTTCAGCTCGAAACAATTGTTTTTAATAATTATATTATTATTTTCGTTATTAATTTTGAATGAATGCTTGTTTGAATTTTCAATGTGACTCTTCAACTTGTTATGATACTTGTTTAAGTACAAAAGATCTGTATTAATTGTCTCTTTTATACAAAGTATTTGAGTCTGAAAAATTTTTGTAACAATTGAAAATTATCTTCGTCAATTTTTAATGCTTTTATAAATTTTTCAATCAATAATACGGAATTAAAAAGAATTATTAATTTAATCTGAAGTAATACCGAGCAAAAAGAAATTGAAAAAAAAAAATAAAAATATAAAATTACATTTAAATAAAAAATTCGAAAAATGAATTGTAAAATTTAAAAATGTATATTCACTTAAAAATTTTAGTTTTATTTAATTTAAAAAAGTGAAAATTTAACGAAAAAAAAAAAAATGAATGAAAAATTAATTCGTGATGAATTGATAAAAGCTGTCAATTAATTTTAATAAGTAATTTTTTAAAATGTAATGAACAGTATAAATAAATTTCGAAGGATTTATTCTATTTAATTAATTATTTTTAGGTGAGATAAATAAATTATAAAAATATATGAATATTTGATGTGTTTTGATGACTTACTTTTGTGTTTTGTATTGTCATTGTGATCAATTGCATTATCTGAGGTAATTTCTGTAATAAAATAAACCAAAATTGAATATTTAATTTATTAAAAAAATATGTATGTTAATATAATTGACTCACGATAAAGTTTAATGCTGCCATCAGTGTCACCAAGTGAATTTCTGGAAACACATTTATACGTTCCAAAGTCAGAAGCGCTGACTGAACGTATAACAAGTCTCATATGAACTCTGTAAGCATTTTCCACAAGTACTGGCTCATATCTACCATCTGAAATTGAATGATTAAATTTACAAACAATTGATATATAAATACAATTGTATATCTAATAATACATGTCATCATAAATTTGATTTTGACATGCATGTTATGATATAATTTTATTGAGAAAATTCAACTCAAATGTGCAGGAAATATATAGGTCACAATGGCTCAATCAAGTTGGATGATGGCTTACAAGTATTCTTGCTTTACTTGTCTAGCACATATTGATATTCGCTACGCGAAATTCAAGTTATCATGATTTCTGTTTAGATCGACGCCATTCAAAAATTTCTTACCTTTATCATTTCAATCAATCTATCAATTCATTTCAAATATTATCCAAAGAAAATATATATCCTGCAATTTATGTCGTCACATATTTTTATATTTATTTTTTATCTTTTGAATTTCGATTGGTCAATAGTGATTTCTTGACTCTGTCGATTTGTTAAACTATAAAATACATATAAAAATTGTCAACCGAAAAAATTTCATTGAAAAATACTCTCAAAAAATTTTGATATAAAAAATGAAGAAATAAATTTTTGAAATGTTACTTTTCTATATACATAATTAAATTTATTTATCAAATAAAATATTTTACTGGAATAAATATAGTAAAATGAATTATGAATTCAATATAAATGTAAATTATAATTTAAAGATATTGTTTTTAACTTGAAAAGTAAGCGAGCGATGTTTGATTATTAATTATTAAAATATAAATTCAAATATTTTAAAAATAATTAGATAAATTCATAGAATGTATTAACCGTATTTTGGGTATAATTAAATACGGTGAAGTTATTCTATTGTTTGTTTAGCGGTAACATTTCATTCGAGTATGAAAGCAGTAAATACATGTAAAAGTTCGAAAATCAAGTAATAACATTCCTCTCACATAGCGCATTACAATTGTATTCAATTTTTTTTGTTCTCCGCAACAATGTTTTTTGGTAAAATTTCCTTTTATCCCTTTAGCCCAAAAAAAAATAAAATAATTAAAACAACATATTTGTGTAATTAAAACCTGCATCATTATTTTACATAACTTTTTTTTTGTTTTATTCTTTTCAACCCCGAGATAAAAATACATTCAGTGTTTTTTATATTTTAAAATTTCAATTTAAAAATAAATAATATTACCTTGAGCAATTATTTCGGATTTATCTTTGGTCCAATAATTAATTGATTTTGGAAATGCTTCAGATAAACACTCCAAAGTCATAGATTGACCTTCTCGAGCACCAACTAGTTGATTCTGTACTGAGACCATAGGTGAAACTGTAATTACAATGAATATTATTTTACAAATTTGAGGGATAATTATTATAACATTTATATATTATAATTGTTTTTAAAGTGTAGTCATTTAACGTACAATGAACGATGAGAACAATACGTTTGCTGACACTGGGTGGTACTCCATTTGTTGCAATGCAAAGATACGATCCCATATGCAAACGATTAACTTTTGTTATTGTGAAATTTGTGCCATACACTGCTATAGCTGAAAAAAAAACAAAAAAATTAAATTTATAAACAAACTAGTAGATGAAAATATACGAACGAGAAATTTGACATTATTTATAATTTTTTATTTCAATACAGATTTATTATTCTTGACATAATGTGGTCCATCAATAATTAATTTTCTTGAATGTCGAAATTTTAGATAAATAAATTAAACGAGCACTTGAGTAAAATTGAATTAAAATTTTAAACACAGACTCGACATGAGAGATATTATTATAAGAGATATTTAGTCATTAATATTGTCTTGAGCTTGATAATATAATTTAGCAATTTGATATACGAAAATTTTCCAAACTAACAAATACTCGTTGAAATTGAATTATTTCTTAAGTATCAAATAATCATTTGAGTATTATTTTTAGATAAAGCCAAAGGTTAAATGTACATGTGGTTTTACGTTGAGCATTTACAACCAAAAGAAAATAAAAATCACACAGTTGATCATAAACTAAAAACGCAAAAAAAATATACTTGTTTATCGCTAAAATAAATATGATATTGTTTGTTTTTTCAAAACAATTTTTTCTATTTTTTATGTTAAAAGAAATTTAAAAATATTTCATACAGTTTCATATGTACACAAATGAAATATAAAACTAACGTAATTTGTACTTTTGTTTATTTTTGCTTTATTGACAATGTTTTTTTCAATAGCCACAAGCCAACGCTAAAATCCACGTTTTTAATAATACAATTAAAAAAAATTCTCAGCTACTAGTTCGCGTATTTTTTTTTTTTTGTATATTAATCAAAGTATTCACAGCAACAATAGCACTGGATTATATATCTAATATTGTTTTTTAAATTATTAATTTATCAGTGAAATATTGAGTATAAAAGAGCAAGAGAAAATAAATTGGAAAAAAAATATTAATAGGAAAAAAAAGGAAAGATTAAATGTCAATGCAATTATCAATACAAGCATGAGGTTAATGAATCTTTACCTCTTTCGTCATTCCCACGAGAAATTTCATTGCCGTCTTCTCGTCGCCAGGTGATATTTGGTGTCGGTGATCCTCTTGCTGAACATCTCAGTGTGACATTACTATTTTCACGAACAATGATGTCAGTACTCGTCTCATTATCAATAATATCCGGCGGAACTGAAAATAAAAAACACAAAAAACATAGAGTCACTCTCTCGTATGAATAAAATATTTTATGATGAAAAAAAAAGGAATAAAATTATAATATTAATAATAAAATTCTGTAGAGGGTAGCTTGATTAAATATTCTATAAATTTTGGAAGAATGTCACCCTTGCAGGAAAAGGTTACGGATGTCCGAAAACGCTTTGCAAGACACACATGCGTCTGATGTATATTAAGGGTATATTTTCCAAGAGATAAGGGTCAAATAGTAACAGAGTAAATCATTGCCAGAGATTTACTAAAATGCTGAGTGCGTGTTTGAGGCAGTATTAGAAGTACAATAAAGGATGAATAATAACATGGACTTGGCTTTTATCTGGAAATGATGTTAAAATTTTCCCTGTCAAAAATTTCATATGTATTTTTTGACATTATTATGTTCTCTCATTTTTTATATATACTTGATTATCTAATCAGTTTTTACAATGAAAATTTGGTAAATTTATATAAAGTTATTCATATTTTTTCACAATAGTTAGTCTTTATTTTAACCAGCTTTTTGAAACAAAAATAAATCTTAAAAATTGATCAGTAAATGTTGGAGGCAAATATAAATTATCCTCAGCCCAAAAAAGGAAGAAAATACTTGGCGAAATTATAAAATAAAAAATTCACAAGTTATAAAGACTAATGTCATTATTTTTTTCATATTTAGTTGAGGATTGAGATTGCAAAAAATATTTAAAATTGTTTGATAGTAAAGATTCGCAAGATTCGCGATACCGATTTATTGCAATTCCCACAGTCGGAGTTCGATTTGCGGTTGAGTGGTTGAATGTTGAATTGGTTGGTCAAAGCCGTTCTCCTGGTTCTATGGTCAGCCATATCGTATTATATTGACATTTACCCTCACCTATTGGTGATTTCGATTCAACTTGTCTCTTGAATTGCCCGATTTTAAAGTCTCAATGTGTATCCCTATAACTGGGGTCACCGAGTACCGAGGGCGTCACTGATTTATATATATTTAAAAAATAAATAAATAAATGAAATATATATATATAAATTTCAATCAATACCACTAGTTTTACTGTAAATATATTTTTTTCTATACTTTTTTCTGTATAAATTTCCAGATATTATTAAAAACTTTTCAATTTAAAAATGTCAAAGAAAAATTAAACAATACAATTGATGTTTTAGTTTAAAAATATGACAATTTAATTTTTTATTTTCAAAATTTTTAAAGCTGTATTCAAGTAAAAAATTAAAAAGAAAAAAAAAAAATAGTACAAGTATTACTGCAGTTATATGAAAACAATGTTGGAAATTGTCTGAAATGTATAGATGCCATTATCAATGGATAATACTGGATTTTTTTTCTATTGGTCAAAGCTCAGGGATAAAAGTATCTAATGATGTTGTGTACATAGAAATAGGTATACAGTTATTTTGTAATATATAGCTTTACTTAGATGCATTGACCAATAGTGTAAGCTAAAGAGGAAAAGTGGTCTTTACCAATTTATCAAGACAAGAACAAGCTCTCATGGTTTTAAAGCACACAGTAACTTGTTCTCACTTGGGAAATCCTGAAAACTATTAGATCGTATATAAGCCAAGTTATATTGTATGCTACGATTTCGCTTTAAATCAAATAAAAAAAAATTATAAAATAAAATAAAATAATAAACATCAAGATAAAAATAGATTTAGAAAAAAATTGTCTGCTCGAAAGACACTATTGAAGAGGAAATAATTTATATTTAATAAACTATTATTAACAAAAGTCAATTTAGAAATGATTTTAAAAATAAATTATATATTTTCCTGGAAAAAATAAAAAGCAACCAATAATTGTGAGTGATTTTTTACTATGCTATTTTTATAAAGCATTAAAAATTACTTGAAACATCTCAACGTTATGAATTTCGATATCAAAAATTGCAAGCTCAGATGATAATGCGTTGATAATTTTATTATTATGATGACTGTTTTTAGATAGAGAACGAAAATAAAAGAATAAATTGAATAAAAAAACAATGTTTGCACGATAGTTAACAGTATGGTTGATACGAATATTCGTATCAACTATATGCCAATGCGAATGCGTAAATATTTGCATGTAAAGTTGAAAGCTCACTAAACACTAATGCCGATACATGAATATAAATATATAATAGCAATGTTGTACTAACGAGGCTCACCTACGTTTAATGCGTGTATGTTTTGGCCCTGTGGACTATTATTAGTGTCAGCTTGCCACAACATTTCAAAAACCCTAGTAGATATTCATGTCCACAACTGAGCTCTCCAACAATTGATGAAAACAATGTATTGCAACGCATGGCTATTTTCAATTGAAATTTGTAAATTTTGTTTTCGAATTGAAGCACAATTGTTTTCCAATTGTCTTTTTTTTTCCCTATTCTAAATAATGTATGTTTATTGTATATTTGAGCTTTCATTGATGACAAGCATATTGTAAATTAGAGAAAAAAATTGGCAGATAGCATGTTTCAGTAGTACGAGTCAACCAATGTCAGCCACTTTTTTATTTTATGTAAAATTAAGAGAAAAATTATTAAATAACGCATCGATATAAACTAAATATTATTGTTTATTATTTATTAATAGATTGTCTAGATTTACTTCATTGAAAATTATAAGAATAATATAATAAAAATAATTTAAATAATATTGGACTAAGAAAATATTTCGAGAATCTTCAAATATAATTCTGCCAATAAATAATTAACAGTCTAGACTTTTAAAATTAATAATTTATAAGAAGACTATATTTTTTTTATTATTGTGAAATATTATCGATATTATAATTGAAATTTTATTATTAGAATTATTTTATTTTTATTCATTTTAATTAATGATTATCATTGAAGGAAGTTTTAAAAATTTTCAACATTGCTATGTTCATTGAACAAAATACACAAAGTTACAAAAGACGAAATATTATTCATGAATAAAAATTTGAGTGTCTCGTAGTGTCTCTTGTAAAACTTTTAGAACATAATTACCTACGGAAATGACAATTTGCTTTGACTAAATCGTCCTCAACTATCCAGAGAGACCTGTGCTTGAAATTCATTTTACTAAAATAAAAAGTTCTCTGTAGTTGAATACGATGAAAACGAGCAATAAAATTGCTATAAACCTCTACATTTTTTTTCATTTTTTATTTTTTCATGCAAATTAGAACTTGTTTGAATCTTATAAAAGTAATTTTATTATTTGAAATCAAGTTTCTTCGTTTATTGTTAAACATTATATAAAAGATAAAAATTTCAAATATTCTATAGTTAATTATATGCTCATAATAAATACAAAAATATATATAAAAAAATTAAAATTATTTTTAATTTTAATAAATAATATCATTAGTGAAAAAAAAAAAAAATATCAAGATTCTTTTCTTGAGTATTCACTACATCCTGTTAGTAAATAAAAAGTTTCTTGAATTTTTATAATAATGAAAAATTGCTGTTCAATTCAACCGACCAAGAAAAATAAAAACTTTTTATTCAAATTTTTTTATTCTTTTCTTTTGCTATGTATTATGGTTGGAGAATATTTTTTATTTTCCTATATTTTTATAAGGATAATAAAATTATAAAATTGTTGGACAATTGGACAATATTTTAGCTGATGTCGTTATCAAACTAAACTTTGGATTGACTATTTAATTTTTTTCTTGGCATACCATTTGAACTGTTATTTTGCTAGCAGCTATTTTAGAAATAAAATAATTCAAACGACGAATTGCATGGTGAACAATTGATTAGCCAAATAGAGACAATTCACTTGTGTCAGACAACATAGATTGCACAATTTTTTCACAAGCAAAAGTAAAAAATAAATAAATGAAAACAAAGTGTGCAAGCATGTTTTCGAATGTATCAATTTCAACAGAATAACTTTTTTACTATCAAATACTTTGCCTTCTCATGCTTAAATGAAATAAAAAAAAAGAAAAAAAGTTCTAATCAAATCATATGTTATTTTTTGTATAAAAAAAAATGTATAAAAATTATATATCAATCTAATTAACTCATTATATAAACTAATAAAATTATACCACTCTTATCTCAACCCAAAACAAATAAATTTGTATCCAAAAAAAAAAAATCAAAAAACTATTTTGTCTTGGCCGAGTTATTAATAAAATTTGTGGAGTAAAAAGTAGTTTCAATCCTTTGATATATCAGCATGAATTCACAGAAGAAAAAAAAATAAAAAGCACAAAAAATTCTAAAAGAACAAAGTTGAAAATTAATTTTTTTTTCACTTCTTTTCAACATGCTTTAAAGCTTGGTGATTTCTATTTTTTTCTTTTTCTTTTCTAACATTATGGTTTATCTAAAAATTCTGTAAAAGAATTTTCCAATTTTTATTTCTAAAAATATTAAAAATTAAATAAATGTATGATTGTTTGTATTTTAAATATTTCATTTTTCCTACTTAGCTAAAAATAAATTTTAAAATAATTTTAAATATGTATTCGTAGCTAAAATTTTTGCATCGTTGTTATGTAGTTATCTCTGTTATACTTGGACTATTCATTACAAAAATAATAAAATAAATAAAAACTATCAAGCTAAAAGATGCAAGAAAGCACAATCTCAGAGCTTTTTTATTTTCTTAATTTCACCTATATAGTTAACAGAAAAAAAAAAAAAAAAAAACAAAGTACTTGCTCGTGTTATATTCTGCATTCTCTCTCAACCTTGCCATTACTTAACTTGTAATATTATAAAATATACGCAATTTGGAGCACCACAAATATGAGGCTGGTTTTGGTGTTGAGATTGGAGTATGAAAATCTTACTCAATTTACCACACCTGCACACAAGATGTAATCACCACGCCTTATGTTATATACACATACGAAAAATAAAATAGAAAAAAAAAAGCACAAGGTCGCTTGTCAGCTTTAAAAACGTAAAATTCATGGTATCTCATATATTTATCGTTGACTATCCGTTTTTCGTTAGCTAACGAGCTTGAAAAAAATAGAAATAAAAAAAATAAAAATCTTTTTACCGACCCCATTTATCGAAGCTTCTTAACAATCTCTTTTTGAGGAAAAGAATTATTGTAATTTTTTATTTTTATATTTTAACATCCAATTGATGAAATGTACATTTATAAATTTGACCTGGAAAGGTATATAATTATAATTTTAAGACACTAAAACAGTCTTAATTCAGAGCACACGTCGATCATCTTTTATCATTTTAAAATTTAAAATTAAATGAATAAATAATTTAATCAAAGAAAAATAAATATTAAAAATTAATTTGATGAATAAAATTTATAATAAAATAATAATAAATGTTATTTAATTATTGTTAAATGAAAGAATAATCAACTATGAAAATTCTTTATGAACAATAAATAATTTTGAGTTAACAAAATTTAAAGTTTGCATGTTTGGTTTACCATCTATTCCATTGCATTTGAATAGTCACAGAGAAAAGACCACCAATCACGCTTGAAATATTTTAATAAAATACTCTGACCAAAACAGTTATGTGTCGCAAGTTGTTAGAAAGTTATTTAACATATATACAATGTAATATATGTATATACATTGCAAGATATAATTGGAAGTTTTGTATGATGAGTTGGTAAATTGCCAGAAAATAGAGTCCGTTAGTTATACAAATAACAAACATAAATAATTTAATAATTTAAATAATAAAAATGATAAAAGTAAATTATACACACATATTTTTGACTTAGTTCAAGTGATATTTAAAATTTACAAGGGCACAATTATATGTTCAACTATTTATACACAAAAGCCGAGGAATTGAAGAATTAAAATTTAACTTTACAAGTTGATAGAATAGTGCTGCTGACTACTTGGATATTTCGAACTGTAAAGTGTAGATTTCTTTGTGAAATAACATTGACATTTATTTACTTTTTTTTACAGATTGACGTATGACTTGGATATGAATTTATCCAGTAAAAAAACGTGAGGTTTATTTAACCATATAAAAAAAAAAAAAGTGAAAAAATACTGACCGTAAAGATGTTTATTGCCACATCCATGTATAGGACAACAAATATTTCTTTCAAATCTATTTATTTATTCATCTATTTTTATAGGTATTTATTTATTTACTGATCTATCATCGTATTTACTCATCAGTTTATATTTATTAAAAAATTAAAATTGCAAGAGACGTTTGGTAAAACATGTGGGTTTTTTTTCAGTAAAAAATACTTCAAATGTAAACTTTTGTTGTATCTTTAACTTCTTTTTTATGTTGAATTTTGGATTTGAAAATTATTTATACGTATTGTCAGTTTATTTAGTTGGAAAAATTTTAAAATAAAATTGAATGAATAATATGGTAAATTGATATTATTAGAAATTTTTAAGGTACTTACCAACAACATCTAGAACACCAGTTTGACTTTTCATAGGATCTGTATTGATTTGGCACATGTAACCACCACGATCAGTTGGTCGAACCTCACGTATATGTAGAAACCATGTTCTATGCTCGCTGTGACTAACACCAATTCTATGATTTTTTGTTATTACGTGACTGGCAATTGTTAATATTGTTTGAGTGTCAATTCGTAACCATGCAACCTGAAAAATAAATTTTAAAAAATTCATAAATACTTGACAATGTGATAATTGATTTTTTAATTTTATCGTTTTATTTAGTTTCTATTTTCATTATACTATGATACTATGACAATTTATTTTACGAATAAGTAACATATCAATCACTGACAGTTATTCTGATAAAATGTATTTCAAGATTTATTGTTCGAAAATATATTTTACTTTTTATTTCTTTGGAAATTCTAATTTTAAAATAGTATTCAAAGGGTTCTCACTCATAGAGATATATAACGATCTAATGAAAATAGTAACAAGCCAAATTTAAATTATCATAATTAATTCAAAAAATATTTCAATACTTTGGTTTTATTGAAAATACAAGTTGTCATTTTAGTATTGAAGTCATTAGTTTTTTAAATTTAATTTATCAGTTTATTTTTATATATTTAATCGATATAAATATATTTGTTGAATTTCATTGATGCAGAATAATCAAAATATAATCCTCGAATATTTAAATTATTATTGATTAAATCATTCGGATTATAAAATAAATGAAGTTAATTTATTAATTCTTGTTTTATTATTTTAATGAATTTATTTATTTTATGTTTTAATTAATTTGAGTTTATCAATTAAAAATGTTCATTTTTTATAACTGAACATTTTGAAAACCCAGCACGAACTTTTTCTATTTAATATATACTTTATTTATGTTTAGAAATTGTTTTTTATTTTTTTTATTTCAACACAGAAACTTGTACAGAGAAAATGGTGTAATTCACACTTATTAATAGAATTGATATCGTTTCACATATAATATTATTAATAGCGAGTAAATAAACTGTGAAATAAAATAGTGTAAACTCAACATCTGTAGTAATACAATTTTGTCCAACTTTTACAACTTGTTTCGAGTTTCTATACATCATGATAACTTGAATGAAACTTTAAAATTGAAAAGTATCAATTGACTCAAATGGATCTAATAAAAATTGCTCATCACAATTTTTAAACATTAAAATTCAACTTGACAAATCACTTTAATAATTTTATACAAATGAAATATAAATATTCAATTTCGATTTAACGAGCTATATTTTTGAGGAAAAAATACTATTTATTTTTGTAATTTACATAATTTACAAGTACTGATTTTTGAAATGATATTTTCAGCGATTTTAAATGAAATCATTATTATTAAAATGACGGTATTATTTAGAGATATATATTTTTCATATTTAATTGTTATTTTGTCATCAACAACTTTATATATATAAAAAAAAAATATAGCAATGTTTTAATTACTACATTTATTCGTTTACATTTTTTTAGTTGAGAGATGGACTCGTGAGGACAGTAATAACGAACATTTTATGTAAATATTTTCCACACTCATTTATATATTAATATACTAAATAAAAAAAAAAAAGGAACATCAACCTTTTAATTAACTATTTTATATTTTCTTCACATAAAATAAAAACTCTTTTTTTTTTTTTAAAACTTGATGTTTACTTGTGATCTGATTACTACAAATTTTAAGACATAAGAAAAAATAAAATGAAAAACACCTGAGTAAACTTAAATAAAACTTGAGAAAAAACTTAATTAGTTGATTCAAAATATTTATTAAAAACATAACTTGTTTATGAAAATATATACAGATATTTTATTTAAAATTATCGGGGTATAATGATGAATATATATTCCAAATATTACGACGAGAGTATATATGATACACAAAATGACATCCAATAAATATTATAATAAATAAATTATTCATAAATGCAACGGATGACACTTGGTTGCCAATGAAAATATATTTTAATATTTTTAAAAACTTTTTGCTATTGATTTTATTACATAATAATGCATTTTTTTTTTTCATTTATTCAAGTATAAATATTGTAAATACAAATACCCAGCAATCCGGATTTTCGAATGTCCCTTTGTGGTTTATTTCAAGTTTTAAATCCGACGTTGCTATACAAGCTGAGCCTTACCAAAAAACCATGTATATTTTTATTAAAAAAAATAATTTTTAATCATTAAAAATATATTTTATTTTTATTAAAATATAATATTCATATTTTGCAATAAAAATTTTATACTTGTTTGTAAAAAGTATTGACTATTACTATTTGGAATATAAAAATATGCACTATTCAGGTTTTGTGTTATCTCATAAAAATATAGCTCGTATCAGCTGAATACTTATTTTAATTATAAGATAGATATATGCACACAAGTTTGAAACACCACAACTGGACCAATAAAATTTTAAATTAAAATTCAAACGAGTTGAGGGTAGTAGCGATATTATAAGAGAAGTTAAAGACCAAAAGTAACAATGTAAACCACTGTGACAACTTCAGTGTCTCATCGTATTATACATAATATAACCACATGAATAGTCACAAAGTCGTGCCGGTATTGTTAATGTCACGAATGTATACATGAACACGTATATTTAATACCTATACATCTTCTCGTAATTTTACATACATACAAAGACCGTATATGTACAAAAAAAAAAAAACCAAAAAATATATATAAAAAAGTCAAGAACATGAGATGATAGCCGCAAGATAAAAAGTCATCTTCATTGTGTATGTAGACACTATATTATATACTTAAGTTTGTAAATTTGACATCACTCAACATGGATATAAAACTTGTACGTAAACTTGTGCTTTATTTTACCAAAGTATCGAAGTTTAGTTTTAACCTTTTTATATGTGCATAAAGCAGTTTATATATTGATAATTGGGCTATGTGTGACTCACTAAAGTTCAATATAAAAATATAGTCATATTGTCGCATTAAAAATAATAAAAACGTAATTGCCATATTTGAATTTTTTTTTTTTTCATCATTTCACGAGATTTTATCGAAAAATTTAAATAATTTAATTATATAAAAAGTATAAATATCGATAAATAATAAAAATTATTTTTTTTTTTTTTAAATTTTTTAATTAATAGTCAATTTAATAATTAAATTATTAACTAATAGTTTTTATTTATTTATTAAAAATAATTGAACTAATTTTTAAAAGCCAAAAATATTTGTAATTATTAATTGTGAAAATTCTCAATGACAATACTGTTATTATTATTTCTTTAATATTTTTTAACATTAATTTTTCTCTTTTGTTGGATCAATTCTTTTGAGGCAGGTTTTTTCAAAAACTTATGTTTCTTTAGCTTCAATACAACGATACAAAAGACCGAAGATATATTTTTTTAAAATTTCAATAATGTATCAAATATTGGATATTTATTTTTCATTTTTTTCTGATGGACGTACATAAATAAATTTATATAAGATACAAAACAGTAGCTCTAAATCGATAGTATTCGTATTTTTAGAAAAAATTTATTTTGAGGATCATCGGTGTGATGGAATTGCATAAATGCAGCAAAACTAATGCCAAGTGTTCATGCCTTCTTTGATATAAAATAGACAAAAAAAAATAATAAATACATATAAAAGTATATACATGCGTCTTCAAGAAATATATTATATACGAGTAAATTCTTTTGGCATATTTTCCATCGCCAAAAGGTGAATATTGCCTTCAGTATTATTATGAACGTCTTTTTCATACGTTCAAGGATTTTCATTTCTCAATAAATACATATGAAAAAAAATAAAATAAAAAAAACGTATACAGTATTGAGTACAGTATTGCTCTTTGAGTCATCTAAAAAAGTACATTTTATTTGTGAAATTGAAAAAAAAATAAAAAGTAATAAAACTGAATATTTTTTAAAATTTTATACATCGTGGAAAATATGTACGTTTTATATCATTTTAAAGTTATAAAAGCATAGCTATACTGTGTATATAATAGAATGAGAAATTTTAAAGGCGTTGTATGAAAAACACATAACGTTGAATTTGTCTGAAACACTTGGCACACCGGTCAATCCCTATATATATTATTCTCGCATGTTTCGCGTAATATCGAATGAGAATTTAAACTGAGCGTGCAACGAACCCCTATAACCACATACTACACCAACTCAAAGAGTACATATATATATAAATTTATAAAAACCGATAGTGCACGTTTGTACGTGGCAAATAAGCAAGTTATCGTTACGTTTTTAATGAATACCCGCGTCATTATAACGTTTGAATATTAATCCAAAGATCGCGAATACCAAATGTTCAAGTGGTTTGTATAGTCGTTGATTAAGTTAGACTGGTAATTTTATATGCCAAGAAGGCAACGACATATGATGCCCTTTTATATTTTACTTAGTTAAACGATAGTGAAGGATAGTTATATGCAACATACAATTTTCAACGATTCAGTGTGATGGAGCTTGCAGTTTAACCCACCAAAGAGGTGAATCATAATTCATCATCAATGTGTGCTTAACATCTTGATATATACTACCATGTTACTTTGGTCTAAATAAAATTGTTTCATATTAAAACTTATCATCGACAATGACTTGATTTTAAGGATAAATTTATTTAACGTTTATTCGCTTGGGGTTTTTTTTTGTTATGATAATATAATTTTTCAAAATTTAACTTTGTTTTTATCATGTGATGAGTTATTATTTGAGTTTTTTTTTTTTTATTTTAAGCTTGTGCGGAATCTCGAGAGAAGAACAAACTGGTTAAAATTATAATCAAGTTTTCTTTTAGCAATAATTTAATCTAAAATGTAGATACCTCATAAGTGCCATGACCTACTAACGAGATTGTCAAACGCTACGATTGTTAAATTGTGAAAGAAAAAGAAAAGAAATGAAAAAAAAAAATCTAATAAGTAAAATAAAAATTTTTTTTTTTTTTTTAAAGTACAAAAGATGAGTTTAAATGCTTGGTTATTATTCAAATTCATTATTTAATTAAATCTCTAACTTGAAGAATTTTTTTTATATATCAAGTGAAGAATAATGGTCGCACATTTACGGTAAATACAAATTGAAATGTAATTTTTTTTTAATTATATAGCAAAGAAAAAATAATGTAAAATATAAATTAAATTTTTTGGATTAAATTAGTCAACGAGCTCGTCAAGTGAGTTCAAGTTAACTGATATATATGCAACAAATTTTTTACTTTTACAAATTATATGTTTACGTAAAAGTATACGGAAAAAAAAAGCTCAATCTGAAATTATTATGCTTGGTAATTGTAGTGTATATTGTTGTATATATTTAAAAAATAAAACAAATGTATACTTCATTGTAAATAATAAACAAAAATAAATTCATTTGATTCTACATTCAAAAAATTCATATGGTAAGAGGAGATTGATCAAGTAGTTAGGGTCAAGGTGCAGGCTGGCAATTGGAAAAATAATTCTAAAAAACGTCAGTGAGTATTGATAAATAAAAAAAATACGACTAATGTTATGAACAAATAAATAATAATTATTTAAAATTGTAAAATTTTTATCTAAATGTTTAAACAGTTGAATAAAAATTTTAAACTTTATCTTTTGTTAAAAATTATGTACAATGCTGCATAGTAATTCCAACAATAAATTAGAAATAATAACAAAAAAAAAAAATAAATCAATTTTAATTAAATTTTTTAAAACTTTTTAGTATCATTTTTTTACTGTATGAGCATCGTTATTTTTATTTTGTACTTTTTCTTTGTACAAAATATAATGCATAAAATATTTAGTAAAAAAATGTGTAAAGTTTAACTCAGTATCTACTCAAAAATCGATCAATCACAAACTGGTGAATTCATTGAAGAAGCTATTGCTCGAGGGAATAAAGCTAACTTGCATCAATTGAATGAGATAAAGGAGTTTCTGGTATCTACGATGCCTTTTGTGAAAAAAAAAAATAAATATATAAAAATAAATCCAAGCGAAACAGCAATTCACGAGGAAAATTTGATGTTATCTGAGTTGCTGTGGAGTGGTTTTTTATTTTTAGTTATTTGTCTTTTTTTTTTTTTCATGTTATATGTGAAATTTTTTATTTTATCTGTTATGTTGAATCTATAGATTTATCTCAAACAACTTATAGGATGCATGATGTATTGAATTGATTATATATCCTGACATTGATGGTCACTCAATCCTCTGGTATTATCAGCACAAAATTGCTAAACATAATACAAACAATTGAAAGCAAAATTTCAGGTAAATATTGTAAGCCAATTTTTTTTTTGTTTAAATAATGGTAGTTTTTTATCAATCATCAATAACA
>JAPYYR010000287.1:0-12048 GCA_030523065.1 Aphidius colemani | reverse complement strand
TTAAATATATACTGATTAAACAAAATTACAATACAATCTAGTGCAAAGGACAATTGTTAACTCCAAGATGACATAATATACCATATCATATTATGGGCTGCTATAATACCAGATAAGTGTCCAATTCGTGGTGGACCAAGTGAACCATATACTCAATCAAAACATATTGACATTTACAAGTAATTATTAATTCAATTTATCATCCACAATATTATATTTAATATAATGTTTTTTTCTTTTAGAAAACAAGTTGAAACACTTTTAACAAGTGTAAAACAGCTTATTGTTGTTTTTGGACTGTATATAGACTTGAATTATCAAAAAAACAAGTACAAGTAACTCGTCAAGTATCAAAAGATGATAATTAGAGATTATAGATAAGTTTAAATGACACATAGCATAGTACTGAGATGGTCAATGCTTAGTTTGCTCATGTGTTAAAACACAACATAACAAGCTCTAAGATAATAATGTTAGTAATGAAAAGTAGTGTCAAGGTATGTTGATTTTAGTATGTGTTATCATATGGTTTAAAAATTATTCATTTGGTATTTTTAATATAATGTTAACTGATGAAATCCTCATTCAAAAGTTGATGAAGTAGTTGAACTTGTTGCTGAGGATAACTTTCCATGTACACAACATGGAAAGTTGGAAACACCCAAAAGCGTTACAGTCGTTTGATGTAAACCGTAAATTAAGGTGTATCTCTATCATTTACATTAAACGACTGTCATGATAGAGAGCGTTTCCATCTTATGCCAGGGGTGAATATTTTTTTTCTCCCCTAATTAATCAATTGTATGATTAATAAAAAAAAATAAATGAAAAACGAAAACAAAGTGTTAATAATACAAATATAATCCTTTTCAAGTGTTCTAAATAATTAAGTTAATAATTATTATTTTAATTTGTCAAAAATAAACGAACAGTTAAGTAGCAGAAAAAGAAACATCATAAAGTTTATGATTAAAACATTAAAAAGAGCATTTGCATAGTGCAGTTATGTGCTATAATTGTACAGATAATACTGTTATATAGTGGTAATATGTCAAAATCAAATGTAAAAAAAATACAAGTTGACGCAACTAAATGTAATGCAGACTTGAGAAGACCAAGTGTTTTTGAAAGATTAGGAACCAAGCCAATATCAATTGCAACAACACAACAACAAACAGTCAGTGATTATTGTAGGAATTGGGCATTGAATGGCAGTTGTTCATATGGTAAAACTTGCAAGTAAGTTTATTCTATTTATTAATAATAATAATAATACATAATTAAACAAAAATAAATAAATACAGCAACAAGTTAACTTAACAATTTTCATTTAAATATTACAGATATGCAAGCACTCATACTCTAATAAGTCCATCAAAACGAGTTAAAAAGGATTTCACAAATGCAAGTACAGTGACAGTAAGTACACTATAAGAAAAAACAAAAACAATAAGTAAAAAAAAAAAAGAAAAAATAATATTTAAAAAAAAAAAAACAAGTATCGATTTTTTTTTCTATTCCATATACATATTTGTTGACTAAATATTGTAAAAATGGTGTTTTATGTTGAACCAAAGCAGCCAAAAGAAGATCACTTCAAACGTATTACATCAAAACTTGTATCACAAACACCACAGAGTCCAGATCTTGATTTAGAAGAGTGGAATCAAACTGATTTGGAATACGAAGACGAAAAAGTATTGGAAAGACGTCGTCAATTGTTACAAAAAGAATTAGAATTACAAATGAAGAAAGATAAAGAAGTACATGGTAAAGATAGATCAAAACATAAAAAAAAAGCAATGAGTACATCATCAAGTTCACATTCATCAAGTACATCATCATCAAGTAGTAGTTCAAGTAGTGATGATTCATCAACATCATCAACATCTGATTCACATAAAAAAATTAAAAAAATTAAACGTCATATTGTTAACAATGATGAAAAAGAACGTAAGAAAAAAATTAAATTAAAACGTCTTGTTGCACAAAAGGATAATAAAATTATTAAAAAAAAGAAAAAAATTGATATACCAACAACATCAACAACAAAACGTGATGGTACTAATGCAAATGTTAAAAGAGTTATTGTTGGTAATACAAGAAAACATAATGACATTAAATCAAGATCTCCAATACCAATGTTAACAACAACAACAGCAGCAGCAGCATCAACAACAAGTAAATCAATAATAAATAAAGATAAAAATCATAGTGAATCACCAAAATTAAAATCACGTGATGATAAAGAACAACGTATACATCGTAAAGGACGTGATTATGATGATTCGATTAATTTTCAAGATGTAACAAAATGTCGTAATATTGATAAATTAAAAAATAATGATAGAACAATTAAACAGCCGCGTATTAAAGATAAAGAACAATTAAAATCCAGGACACCTCCACTTGATCAACGTCCAAAACAACAGCATGTATCACAAATAGTTGTTAAAGATACAAATATTAATAAATTTCATCGTAGTAGAACACCTGAAAAATTATTATCACGTGTTAAACGTGATTTAACACCACCATTACGTCATCAAGATAAACAACTAATATTACAAAAAACAGCTGCAGCAGCAGCTGCTGCAGGAACATCATCATCATCAATACGTAATCGTGATATTGATAAACATGAATTTCACAAAAATAAAGAACGTGATGATAATCTTATTAGAAAAAATGAAACATTTCATAAACGTACTATTAATCAATTACCAGATAATCAACGTAAAAATATTATTGATGAGCGTAATTCACGTTCACGTATTAAAGAACATCATGAAAAAGAACAACGTAATGATAGAAATCAGCAACGTTTTGATCAACAGCAACAACATAAAGAACGTGATGATATTGTTGATCATCGTACACGTGAAAGAACACGTGAACGTGATAAAGATTTAATAAAAATACGTGAACGTGAATTACCATTGTTATCATCATCACCAAGTGGTAGTTTTGATAAATCAAGATATCGTGAAAAAGAAAAAGATGATAAAATAAATTCACGTGATCGTAGAATTGATAGAAATGATCGTGATATGAAAATATTAGAAAGAGAACGTATAACACAAAGATTTGATAGAATTAGTGAAAAAAATGAAAGATGTGAACGTTTAGAACGTTTTCCACCTGAACGTTCACTTGATAAAACAATTAATACAAAAAATATAACATCAAATATACGTGAACATAATATAACAGAACAAATATATGAACGTGGACAAGCAAATAGACATCGTATATTTAATCAAAGATTTGAAAGAGGTCATTCATCAACAATGATTGATCATGAAAGAAAAGATATTGTAACAGCAAAACTTGAAAGACGTGATAGTCCACGACAAAATATAGAATTTGAACGTGGTTATACAAGATTACCAAATGATCATTGGGAACAATCAGATGAATCAACAACAAGAATTGATTATCATTCACATGATGATGAAAGAAGAAAAGTACCAATTGAAACACGAAAATTTATTAATGACAGACGTCCACGTGATGATACAAGACCACAATCAAGATATCCAGTACAAGATCAACGTTCATTTGATGATCATCATCATCATCATCACCCAGTACATCCAGGTCATCCAGGTCATCCAGGTCATCCAAGCCATCCAATTCATTCAGCTCACCAGACTCATCAAATTCATCCAGTACATCAATTATACAATAATGCAAATGATAAATTAAAAAACGGTAATGATAAATGGGAATTACCACATGAAATTGAAAAACATAATCGTGATCGTCGTTATAATAATAATAATGAATGGGAAGAACGTGAATGGCGTCCACCAGCACCAAGAAATCCAGGTATATGGGATTGTGAAACTGTTACAAGACCATCAGATAAAAAAGATGATTGGACAGAAAGGTATGATAATCCACGACCAGAATGGAAAATTGGTGAAAATCGTAAATGGGAAAATCCAGCATTATTATTACGTAATGCTGCATATAGAAATGAAAGATTAAAAGAAATGGAACATGGAGCAAATGAAAGTGGTCCACATGCTAAAAGAAGAGTGCCTTTTAATAATCCACCAGTTGGTGAAAATAGAGACGAAAAAATTTCTACAACATCACATACTGTTAATCCAATTCATCCATCAAAGCAATTACAACCATCATCAACATTAACATCGACATCGACAGTAACACTACCATCAAAAACATCAACACAAGCAGTAACAGCAACAACAACAACATCAACAACAACTACAACAGCAACAACAACAATAATAACAACAGCAACGACATCAACAATATCAACGGCAGCAACTACAACATTAGCAACTACAACAACAACATCAACAGTAGCAACTACAACACCAGCAGCAACAATAACAATACCAGCCACAACAATAACAACAACACCAGCATCATCATCAACAACAATAGTTAGTCCAACATCAAAAGAAGAAACTATTAATAAAAAATTAATTGAACTATCTGAAGGCAAAATAATAACTGATAATAATTTAATTCAAAAACAAATTACTAATGAAAATATAAAAAATGAATTACAAGATACAATTGTACCAGAAATTAAAAAACTAGATGACAGTCTTCAAACACATCATGTTGCTGAGAGTGATCTAAGTGATATTAGTGATGATCCTGATGACATACTTAACATGGATGACGTTGAAGAATCACAAAAAAAATTATTGAAAAATGAAAAAATTGATTCATCAATTGTTTTAACACCAATTAATAATAATACCAATAATAATAATGATAATAATAATCAAGAAAAAAGTATTGTTAAAACAAATATTAATGATAACATAGCTGATGATGGAGGAACATCTGTTATTAAACAAGATAAAGATAAAGATGATCCAATAACAACAAGTATTGATGATGAAAATTTAGAAACAATGGATTTTGAAGAAATATCTGATGGTGAACTTGAAGAAGATATTAAAACAAGTGGTAAAGGATTAGGTGATGCACTTGGTGTTGATTGGGAAAGTCTTGTTAAAGAAATACAACCAAAATGGCCCACATCAAGTAATGAATCAGCTCATAGTCGTTGGCAGCCAAAAGAAATATTTCGTAGAATTGGTATATCTAAAAAATTAGCTGGTAATGATTTTGTTGATAGTTTTATTAGTGAATTATGTTCTGATGATGATCATGACGATAATGATTATTTACTTAATGGTGTTGCTATGATGCATACTGCATTATTGCGACATAAATTAATCAATAATAGCACTAAAAAAAATTCATTATTTAATATAAATTTTAATTCATTTACGATTAATAAAATTCATAATCCAGATATATTAAAGCCATTCACTAGTTTATATGATGAGGCTAAATTTTTACTTGAACAAAAAGCATAAATAATAAATTTTCATTTTCAACCTTTATTAAACTAATTGTAAAAATAATTATCAATTATTAATTATTATTATTATGAAGTTATTAACAGAACGCAATAAATTTTGTAAAAATTTAAATTTATCAAAGGCTGCATTTGTTATTCTGCATTAAGTATATGAGATATTTTTTTTTTTTTTTGTTGTAGTTCTATTTTTATGGCTCGTTTATTATTGTTTTTTGTTTTTTGTTTGATCAATACAACTAAATAATCATACATCTTGGAAATTCTTCAAATCAACTGGTGCTGATATATCATCTTTAAGTATTTCCAATATTTTATCAATAATGTTATCATTATTTTTTTTTATTATTAAATTTTTATCTCTACGTAATTTTTCATTTATCGTGCAGTATAATTCGTATAAAATTAGTCCTAAAATATAAATAAATTATATTTTAATAATACTCGCTAATTATTTATTATTGGTTTTTTTTTTTGTTACCCTTTTTTTGATGATCACCAAGATTTAAATGATCCATAATATCAAGTAAATCATAACAATATTTTTCTTTAAGTTCAAGTTCTTTTTCAGTTAGTTCTTTCCATGTTAAACTAGTAATTCTTCCAAAATAAGAAATAATACGAAATTTCATGTCTAGCATAATGTGATTTGTCGGTGGCACCAGAGTTAATAATTCAGTTTCAATAAAATTTAATAATTCACGAGGTGATTCGAGTAGTATTGGATCAATAATTGACTTTATTCCTGAACGAATAACTTTTATCTAAAATAATTTATAATTTATTATAAAAAATACAATTCATAAATTTATTTTTATATTGACCTGTCTGTTAGTAATTTTTTTAAAACATTCACAACATGACCATGATGTTTCAGAGTTTAATGGTTTGTCAGGGTAAATAAAGCCATAACAATCAATATTTGCACATCTCATTGCTCCAATTTGACTTCCTAATTCCTTCAGAAAAAAAATTTATATTTCAATTAATATTTAAATAAATTGTTAGAGTAAATTTTAAAAAAATATTAACCAATGGATCACAGCATCTTTTACAATTACATTCAAAGTGTTTCGAAGCAATTAAATATTGTCTACGTAAAGATGTATCCCATAATAGATCAGTGTATGTCATAGTGAGTTCTTCACCAGCTTTGATATCAACAGATGCTCTTGTTATCATGACATTATTATTTGTAAAATAATGCCGAGTATTTGGTGTACAACTATGATTTTGTAATGCACCTAGTGGAAATAATCCTCGTAAACTTATTGATGTTTTACCATCAACTATTAAAACTGTCTCAAATGCATTTGTATCAAAAATACGACAAACTCTTTTCATATATTTTTCATCATCTTCATTGATAATATTTGAAATATTTTTTTTTAATAATTCAATCTAAAATATAATTTAAATTAATATGATTTTATTATTTCATATTCTTTTACTTATGAAAAATTAAATATCAATTTTTTTTATTTTTAAATACTTCTCTTCCATGTCCAGGACCATCATGACATTTCATACCATTTAAAAGTTTTTTTTCATCATCATTTAATGATAACGAACGTATTGGTACAACTGTTTGTAATAATTCCATTGACCACATTGATCCACATGTTACTTGCAAATTATTCAAGTATTTACACTCTGAATTAATATGTTTTATTGAATTTTCACAATCATGTGAACAAATTGGTAGACCACAACCATTATCACAAGAAAATAATGTACAATCAGATTTGTAACAGTTAATACACATTGGTAAATATTTGTTGTAACATCTTGGTCCAATTATCAATGGTACATCAGTAAATATTAATTCACCCTGTTTAATATCACGAATTGCATGTAGACCACGACCACCTAAGCTTGAATATTTAACACACCAAGATTTATTATTGTCATAAATATTATGATTTTTTAAATAATTTATTAAAAGTTTTTCCATCACTTCTGGCTCTATCATTTTTCCTATCAATAGTTTTATGTTTTCTTTTTTTTTGAAATAGATGAGTGGGTTTTACGACTAATGAAATGAAGAGGTCGTGTATTTTTAAATTTTCATTTCCTAAAATAGAAACGAGTATACCTACTCTCTAAAAAAAAAAATTTATTCGTTAAAATTAAATTAGACAAATGAAGACAAGTTTTAATTGTTGCTGGAAAAATTTCAATGGAGAAAAAGTCATTATTTAATGGTAAAATAATTTTCTTTCTAAAATCATGTAAATACAATATTGTAGAAATATTTTTCCATGAAATGTAATTATTAAATAGTCATTAGTAAAAAAACCCTTGCATGGATTTATTCGATGGTGTGCTGGACAAGAGCATAGCAACGCAACAAAATTCCTAAGCCAATAAAAACCATTATGATGTACACATTGTACTTTTAAGAATTATTTTACGTATAAAGTCGATGACATTTGTTGTTTACACGTAACCATAGATACAAAATTTAAGTATCAATATAATAACTATAACATCAACCCAGTTATTTTCTCACCTTTCATTTAAACAACACCAGTATGACGATAAGGTAATGATAGTATTTCAACAAGTTATCTATAACAATCATCTCACATAATATTTAAAAAAACAAAATTTTATTGGCACTAAATGTTTTTGTACTTTTAATTTATTATTTTTTAACAATGTGTTGATATAAAGATTCAAGTTATTTTTTTTTTTTTTACCTTTAAAAAGGTAAGTTTTATTCAATTTAAATAAAGAACAACATGAACATAGTAAAAGTATTTTTAAAAAATTATTAGAGCCATTTATTTACTTGTTATTATTTTGAAATTAATTGCACAAATTAATTTTACATTATATTATTTAAAAGAGAAATAAAAATCTAATTAATTAATTTACCAGGTCGTGTAGGTCAACATTTTCATTATGGCAACAAGTAATATTTTTATTGCTTCTTTTTTTTACTATCAAAACAAGAGCATTAAATTGTAGCAATAATCCTTGTACTTATGGAATTTGTCTTGATAATAAAAACAGGTAAAATTTATATTTTAAATTAAAAAATCAAAGAATTTTGTTAAATAAAATTTTGTTTATTATTTTGATAAAGTTATGCTATTGGAGAATTTAATACATACTCATGTTACTGTATTGATGGATACACAGGACTTAATTGTGATATTAATTGGGATGATTGTTGGTCAAATCCATGTTTAAATGGTGGTACTTGTAATGATGGTATTGCATACTACAACTGTACATGTCCTGATGGTTTTATTGGTAAATATTCTGCAATAAAAAATAACATAAATAATTATTTATCAATATTATAATTTGGAAATTTATTAAAGGAAAAAATTGTGAGGAAATATTTAGTGAATGTATGAACGAGCCATGTTTTAATAATGCAACATGTATTGATAATAATGGAAAAATAAGTTGTCAATGCCAAGATGGTTATTATGGAAATTATTGTGAATTTGATATGGATGTTTGTAACAGTACAATTTGTAAACATAACGGTGATTGCATTGATGGATCTGGTTATTCATTCTATTGTCAATGTCAAGATGGTTGGATAGGAGAATTTTGTGATGATGATGTTAATGAATGTGATAATTTACCATGTCAAAATGGTGGAACATGTATTAATAATCCTGGAAGTTATACATGTGCATGTTTATTTGGTAAATTAATTATTTTTTTATCTAATACATACGTTTAGCTAATTGTTAATTTAATAAATTTATTAAAAATAATAGGATTTACTGGAAAAGATTGTGATCATGCAGTTATTGAATGTTATGAAAATCCTTGTTATAACAGTGCAATGTGTCTTCTTGAAAATAATGAAACAGTATGTTATTGTGTTCCTGATTATCATGGACAATTGTGTGAATTAAAATATAATGATTGTGAATCAAAATTTGCCAAATGTGATAATGGTGGTACTTGTATAGATGGTATTAATAATTATACATGTTCATGTACATATCCATATAGTGGTGGAATGTGTCAAGATATTGTATCAACAACAACAACAACAACAGTAGCTGATGATTTAATTGAAACATCAACAATAATTATTAATACATCACAAATAAGCTCAACTGAAAATAATATTATAAATACAACAACAACAACTGAATTAAATTTTTTTACAAATGAGGTATTTATTAATTCGACTGATAATCAAAAGACTGATTTTGATGATGATAAATTAGCTAAAAATACTACCTCATACATGACAATCAATGATATTGAAACAACAACAACAACAACAAGTGTCTTCCAATATTATGATAATTCAACAAATATTTCGACTTCAACTGAATCACCAAAACAATTTAATGAGACTGTAACAAGTTATTCATTAGGTTCATCAGCATCAACAACATCAATACCATCAATCAAAGAATCTACACATTTTTCAAATGAAATAACAACAATAAAAGATGTACCAAGTGCACCAAGAGATATTTCTGATGAGCATCTAACAACTGTAGAAAGTTTAACATATTC
This sequence comes from Aphidius colemani, assembly GCA_030523065.1. Classification (NCBI taxonomy): domain Eukaryota; kingdom Metazoa; phylum Arthropoda; class Insecta; order Hymenoptera; family Braconidae; genus Aphidius; species Aphidius colemani. Next base: position 2,171 of record JAPYYR010000287.1, on the reverse strand, counting down.
ATCTTGGACAGATGCTTCAACAACTGATGTTGACTTTGATACTTTTATTACAATGCAACCAGTAACAATAACTGATAACTTGACATCAACAATTAGATCTACATCAGCAACTAAATTTACCTCTGATATATCAACAATGTATTCAACAAGTTCAACTAAGATTGGAAATAATTGTTCAACAAATTCAAATGATAAAAATCAAGTATGTCCAAATAAATGTAGCTGTAAGATATATATTTATAATAAATATAATAATATTTTTGCTTATTTTTTTACAGTGTGATTGTAATACAAGCGATTGTTATGATAAATCAAATATAAAAATAGCAGCATTTAATGGAAAATCATATATTCGTCAACAAATAAAAATTAATGAAAATGGAAAATTAAAAATATATTTAAAGCTTAAAACAAAATCAAAAAATGGAATAATTTTACATGCATTTTTTGATGAAGAAAGATTTATATTATTATATATGGAATTTGGACAATTAAAATTTCAATTTTCATGTGGTTTACAAACAATGTTACTTGGTGAAATTGATACACCAATTAATGATGGAAATAATGTTACAGTTGAAATTAAATTTAGTTATTTAATTGATAATAATATTGGTAAATGTTTAGCTAAATTATTTGTGAATAATACAATGGCAATGAGTGGTGAACAAATGTTATCATTATATGAAGCAATACCACATGAAGTACGTTTACATCTTGGTGGTATACCACAAGTATTTTCCCATTATTTTCCAAGTTTTTCACTTGGTTTTATTGGTTGTATGAGCAATTTAATAATTAATGATATGGAAAAAAGTTTTATTCATGATTCATTAGAAACATATCAAATTGATGAATGTACATCATTTTTATGTTTATTAAATCCATGTAAAAACTTTGGTGCTTGTAATGATTATAAGGGTAAAATTTATTGTAATTGTATTGCTGGTTATACTGGTGATATGTGTGAAAAAACAGCTTGTGATGATAATCCATGTTATCATGGTTCAACATGTATAAGTTCACCTGGTAGTGGTTTTATTTGTGTTTGTCCAATTGGTATGCATGGTCTACTTTGTGAACAAGGTAATAATTTTAATTAAAAACAATTATTATCAGCTTTAATAATTCTTGTATTAAATTGACTTTTTAATTTTTTAGCTTCAATAATTGTTCAGCCATCGTTCTCAGTACTTAAACCTGGTTTTTCATCATATGCTGCATATGGAATTGATTCAGATATTAAAAATGAAATGGAAATAAATATGAGAATATCACCACAATCAGTTGATCAAATATCACTTATTGCATTTATGGGACAGGGTAGATCAAGTCATGATATTACTGATCATTTTGCTGTTACATATGTCAAGGGCTATATTATGTTGACCTGGGATCTTGGATCTGGTATTAATATTTATCTCTATTTCTACATTTTATGTATAATTTAATTTGTATTATTTAATTTTAGGAGTCAGAAGAATTTTTACACCAAGTCCTTTGACAATGAGAGCACAACGAGCTCATAATTTACGAATTGGACGTCGAGGAAGAGAAGCTTGGTTATCAGTTGATGGAATTACAAATGTTACTGGTCAGGCAGTTGGAACAATGACTCAACTTGATGTTGCACCAATTCTTTATATTGGTAAATTAAAAAAAATAATAATACTCTTTCTAAGGAATATATTATTATTATTTTCAAGGTGGACACAAGTCTAGAAATTTTGAAAATTTACCACATGATTTACCACTTCATACTGGCTTTACTGGTTGTATATTTGACGTTGAAATTAGAAGTGATAATTTAGTAACATCGTTAACAAAATCAAGTCCAGTAAGTGGTCGTGGTGTTGGTGAATGTCATCGTAATGAATGTTTTCATAACTCATGTAAAAATGGAGCTGTTTGCCTTAATCATGGGCCAACATATAGGTAATTTTATTCAATAAATAATTATGAAAAATTTAACTGGCTAATATTTTATTGTTGATAATAATAATTAAATTTTATAATTTTAGTTGTATATGTATGAAAGAGTGGCAGGGTCCAGAGTGCAATACACCATTATTAAAGTGTTCATCGACAAATCCATCATGCAATGGTTTTAATATATAAAACTTTTGATACATATAATAATTTTCAGTAAGTAGTTCAATTTTAATCTATTA